>BGPR01001340.1:146381-185625 GCA_013235015.1 Araneus ventricosus | reverse complement strand
AAGAAATATGGTTGTGAAAACCACTTTCAGAAATTTTATCCGAATAATAATTTAGGAAACAATTTCCCCACCTCTTTAATTAAATACCTCAATTCCTTTCCTCTAATCCATCATAGTTTAACTTAAATGTAGTACAATAGAGATCCGAAATTAGATACAGATATGTTAAGCTGTGTGTAACATTTGTCAAATGTACAAAAATATTACTATCTTGTCTTGGAAAAAAACATAAATTGATTTTATTCAATCATTGTGTTTCAAGAAGTAATTGTTGGTCTCTTAATGTTTCACATGTATGCACTCTAGATCTTCCTCACAGAATGATGATTCTGGTGTTTTAAATTTTGCATTTTTTTCCCTCCAAGTAAAATTGTGTGTTTGTTAGAACTGATGAGCATGAAAGTATTTTTTGTGTAGTAATATTTAATTTATATTTTCAAATAACAAGGAAAATTTAGTGTAATAGGATTCGTTTGCTTTCTTTCAAAAAAAATTGTTTGTTTAACTTCATTTTGTCAAATAGTCCACTTTACCACAAATATAATGAAGCATGAATATTAATTGTGAACATTTGTTGAAAGTGTGTGACACCCTTTTGGTAGTTTCTTAGGCTGAAAATAAATCATTTCATAAATTATGAGTGTGTTTTTGGGGGGAGTCGGATTATATTGTATGTCTGTTTTAACAAGAATGGAATTAGATTAAAAGGAACTGAATTCTCTTCTTCAAAATATGTGGACGGTAAATATGGTATTTTTCTGAAATTTGTATCTTTCACACTTTGTCTGAATGTAATTAAAATATTTTAATTAAATGCATTTATAAATAGTAGAGTACTTTTGTAAAGTTTAATTTTATTTGTATATTACATCGAAAATTTTAAGTAAAATACATTAATAATTTTCCATAGTTTAATCTAAGTTCAAAGTAACTCAAGAGTTAAAAAAAAAATCACAGAAAATTTTAAATTTCTTCATTCAAAAAAATTAAAAAAAGCAAAAAATGATTCTATAGATGTTTTGTTAAAGGAATTTTAGTGCTTCTAAATTCATTCTTGGTGAATAAAATGCAACATTTCTGAAGGCAAGTGTATTTAAATGAGAATAATTCATTTCATTTTGTTGCCTTAATTGCTAAATTACTTATATTTGTTATTTGAGATGTAATTACTTTTTTTTCTCACATGGAAATACTTTCTGTTCTACAAAAGTGTTTCTCTGCACATGAAATACTTAGGAAGGTACAACCCCAGTTATTTTTTAAAATTTATTTTGTATTAAAGAATAAGAAGATTATGCTTGCTTGGCTTCATATATATCTAGGTGTATAAAAGGAAGGGAACTTGTAATCATTTGCATTTCTCTCCAGAACCCAGAAGCTGCTTTGATTCCATTTCACAAGGCTATTGTAACCTTATGAACAGTTTTTTTTACAAAAAAAAAAGAAAATTTTAATAACCGATAATCCCCTAGTTTCTTCCAAGAGAAGGAAAAGATCATGTAATTCATATAGTCCAGTTAAGTGACTGGTTTTCTGCTGCAGTGTAGATCTTAAAATGATAATAAATGCTTAATATAAAGTGTAGTAATAATAGAGTATACACAACACAATCTGACAATCTATATAAAAAAAGAAAGTCACTCATCAAACGAATTCCCAAACCACTGGCTAGAAACTTAAAATTCTGGCAGGTGTTGCTTCTGGGTATTAGGTTCCACTGCGGAAGGATTTTTTCTCGAATTTTGATTTAGAATTTAATAAATTAAATTCAATTTTAGTGTTTTTCATATTATTTGCTCTCAAAGTTATTTTAATATCCCCTAAACTGCAAAAAATCATTAGTTTTCAATTTGTATCATTTCTATGCAACATTCTATGTTCAATTTAATTACTTTTGAAAGTGATTTCAAACAGAATTTCTAACAATGTTTTGGTCTTTATCGTCTGCATGTTTTTTGAGAATGTAGCCGATTTTGTTCTTTTTTTATTTAAACTGTAAAAGATTATGAAAATACTTCATCCTGAGCAACAAGGTACCAAATAATGTGTGACTACGGACGAAGTCGCTGAAGTGTCATTGTTGAGCTTGAAGGTGACTATAACGCCAACTTATTTGGTCTCAATACAAAGGTGTAAAATTGTTGATTATAATCGGTATTTGTCATTTTTCTTGTATATTTCCACTGGTTTTCAAATGTATTTAACATTGCACATAGTGAGTTTTGTTTTGTATTGAAATATACCGAAAAAAAAAAAACCGGCGCAAAGAATCCTCACCAATGAGGTAACTTTACACCAAAGTTCGAAAAATTATAATTTATTATTAAATTGTTATGATCCAAATTTTGTTAAAACGTTTCTAGTATTCAATCAAATCGAAATAAAAACGCTTTTCTTTACAGAAATAAATGTAAAAAATCAACTTCTTTTGTAATCAAGACCGGTGCAAAGTATCCTCGTCGGTTTATATAAATTTGAGAAAAGATCTAATATAATTTACTTCTCTAGAGATAACTGAAATTCAATTTAAGGTAATTCCACGTCTCTTTCTCTTGAATAGAACGGTATTTTAGTAGGGAATTGCAATAAAGCAATTCTATATAATCTGGTTTCGAAATTATAAAAGAAGTTTATACCATGTTTTGACATTTGTAGTTCAAAATTATTTACAATAATTAATTATATTTCCTTCAATATTCAGCATCTATTTTAATGTCTGCTATTATATTACGTAATATCTATTTTGTATAATATAGCGAGCTCTACAAGTATTAAACATGTGAAACTGGGGATTTCTTTGAAATATTTTATTCCCTGAATATGTAAAAGGGTTGGTTTTTTTACAAAAATTAGGTAAGAATTGCAGCAAACAAAACCAGTGATGAAAGTCACAAATCATTATCAGCTTTTGTGCAATGATGAGCTCCAAATTCATTTCTACTTCTGCCTTCTTCTCCTCCTTTCGTGACCCACCTTCTTTGAAAACGCGAAGTTCATAGATTAGCACCAAAATTTCTCCACAACACTTGAACCATTGGCACCTGTATTAACTCTAATTTTTTTTATGCATGAATTATACTTCTAACTTTCGGACACAAGAGGGTCTAATGATGTTAATTAGCGAAATGAATGTTCCTAGAACATGTGGCAATAATTAAAAAAAATAGAGAAATCATTCTTCAAGTAACGTTGAGGAATATTTAAGACGAGTGATATTTATATCTATATTGATTATTTTATTTCAGAACTTTATTAAGGTTATATTATACTTGTACCTTTATTCGTGGAAGGCATTATATCATCGAAGGATGCAACGACAATGAGCTTTGAATATACTGTGGTATTTGAAAAGCTCGTAGTCACTAAAATCACAATTCAAAATATGGCGAGAAAAGGAAAATGCTTGAAATATTATATTTTGTAGACAAAGTCAAGTAAGATTGGCCACGACTTAATTTGCAATTTTGCAGGAGAGCAAAACTTTTTGAGTAAAATAAAATTTTAGTTGACTATACATAGCATATTTCAAAGTTAAAAATATGAAAAAAACAATTTTCTACAGTATCCACTGTTGGGACTCCTAGATTCCTTGTATTAATAAAATTACGTTTCATTAATTAAAATTTAAATTTAGCAAATTAAATAATTTTACTTAATAAAATTCTAATTAATTCCTCAAATTAATTAAATCAGTTATGTAACGAACTTTTAAGATTTAAAAACGCGGGAAAATTTTTTTCACAACCTCCCTTAACGAAACCTAGATCCCCTTTGTAAATAAAAAATTTTTAAAAAAAAACCCACGTTCAATTGGGATATGGATGCTCCAGGAGATTCCTCGAGAAAGGTTTGTTAATCAAAGTTGTAAAAAAGGTTTTGGTGACTTTAAATCTCTACATTTAAATGCATATAACGATTTGAAATGGGGCAACAATCTCATGAAAATAAAGTAAAAATAATTACAAATGATGGACTCTGATCATAACTACATGCTTGAGTTGGAAAATATAATTGAAAACCTGAGGTATTTTTTTTAAATAAGAATGATTAGTGAGCGTCATATACCATTAAAAAAATGGAGCATGTAATGAAATTAAGAATGGGAGAGTCCATCTTACGAAACAGTGAAGTTAGCAAAATAGTCATAAACATTTGAGCCGCGTGTTTTAGGGCAATAGGGTTCTTGTCCTCTTTTGATCTGCTCCTGTGGCTAAGTAAGTTATTTATGAAACATGGAGGTCAATAGTACTATGTTTCTTTTCCTAGCTTTGAAAATTGAGCATGTTTTCCTTTTAGAAATTGAACTGCACATTTGAAACTCACAAAATTCCCTATCCAGTTTGACTATTTCTCCCTTATATGGGTGCTTAAACATTTCAGGATTAGTCTTGTGCATATTGTCATATTCAAGATAGATGATATTTTTTATGGCAAGAGAAATGTTAAAAAGATAGAGCAATCAAACTATAAAAAAAGTCCTTTGTTTTTCTTGTGTTTTAAATTTTTTTGAAAAAAAATTATCTTTGAAAAAAAAAATAATTGTATTAAAGATTTGTAAAGTCTATGAAATATATTTGAAGTTTTAGCAATATATCTCAGGCTGTCCCTTAATGATCGTGTGTGTGATAAACTGGATGGTGTGATTCCTCACTTCCGTGGGAATATCAAAGTATATTTTTTTCTGCAGTGATCAGAGTTGGAGAAGAAATAATTATTAAAATAAAAAATATGTAATAATATTCAGGAGGTTCATTTTAGTTTGAAATGAACAACACAGATGAAAAAAAATTATAATCAATTATTAACCAGGTGCGAAGAAAGCACAGCTTGTGCAAAATAATATGTACTACCCAGTGACGGATTTTGGTTATTATGGAGGCCACAGGCGCAAAACTGTTTTAAAGCCCTTCTAACCAATAAATTGGCTGGGCGCAGCGGACGTACGTTGAATTAGATTTGAGGTCTTGAGATACGAGGTGAGCACCTGTGCGAAAACCGCCACCGGTACTAACAGAGTTTATAGCCTGAGCCTTGGTATTCCTGATTAAGAAGACCTGTTGTTAATGTGCGGAACCCAACCCAACCGAGGGTGCCTTAACAGACCCTAAACTTAAGTCTGTTTTACAATTTTAATGCTAAGAATTTTAGGAATACAGTAATACCTGCATTGCAAGAATCAAAAGTTACGTAGCTCCAGATTTCCCTCCCACTTCTGAATATTTCCCATTTAGAATATAATATAACTGCAAAAATTTAAAATAAAAAAGAAATATCCTTCTTCATATGAGGTGGGAATAACGCAAGAACTTGATCAAGTCGTCACAATAGGGAGGAAATGTCTACCAGGTAATAACGTTATTACATTTGAAGCATCATAATATGTCAACGAGTTGTTGAACTCGTATAGCAAAGAGGCCTGGATGAACATGAGTTTAGAGATGGTGAGCAACTGCTACTATAGAAGCCGGCACCAAACCTAAATCTTACTCAGAAAACAACAGCAGTTACAAGTTTGACAGAAGGTCTAGACTCACTGAAAAAAAAGAGTCAAAATTTGAGGCAGGACCAATGAGGAAATCATGAATTGAAATAACTGACAAGGAAATAATCTTGCCTTGTAAGTAACACTTTAATTTTGTTGCTAAAATATATTTTGTACCGCAATGTTTGTAAACTGCAATCATTGTATAATTTTCCTGCAAACCGCTCTTTTCTTCTGTGCTATTTTGTGGGCTGCCTTGTACTTTGGTTATATGTACTTCGAAATGTAATAAATTGTTAATGGCATATATTAGATGTTATGAAAAGCTGAATAAATCAGCATAAGTTTATTTAAGTTTTTTAGCTATATCTTTTAAATTATTTTAACATTTACACTTGAAAACATCGGGCCCTATGAAATAAATGCATCTATATTTCGTCGAACATCTTGAAGAAACAGAAAACCCATCATCTAAATCCATCAAAATCCTGATTCTTTCTTTTGTGCTTAATATGCTAAGAATACTTACATATCGTGTCACATCCGAAAAACGTCGAAAGTGAAAATAATCTTTCCTTTCAAAACAAAGAAGTTAGAATTTGTTTAAGTGTTTAATAATAATAAAAAAAATTACTCATAAAAAAATTTTTAGGGTTCCTTGGAAACGTGTCTAAAAGCTATAATAAAATTCAAGCAAGGTCAAATGGCAGATGGATTTTAGTTAAGGGTCTATCATTTTTAATGATCGGATTCACCACAGTTTGCTAAAAAAGTAGCTGAACGGAGATTGTCACTTCTAAAACATTCCCATCAGTATGTCTTGGATTGTTCATTGATCGGATTCACCACAAAGCAAGTTTGCTAAAACTAGCTGAATCAGAGATTGCCACTTTCAGAAACATTGGTATATCAAAGTTTAGTTGTATATTATAAATTTCTCCCCACCTAAAATATCCAAAACGGCAACATTTTCAAAATATTTTCAATACTTACTCAATCCGTGAATCATGCCTCCTATATACACCTGGACACCATCAAGTGTCAAGGACCATGTCGAACTTAAGGTCAGTAATATTCATGGATTTTGATTTCTTTTCTTTATTTTGTATCCTAAAAGAAGTTTAGCTGCAAAAAAAAACAACCAGAAAAGCACCACACTTAAACAAAGTTAAAATTTTATACCTTACCGTTTGACACAATCATGTAAGTGATTCAGTAAAGGCCCCACACACACAAACACACACTTTGAGGGAAAAAAATAAATTTTATTTCTGCTTTAGCTGCCAAAAAACTAGGAATTAAGAAAACCAATAAGATCCAAAAAACTAGCTATCTTTGTAATTTAAATTTGTTGTCACTTCCTATACCTGGGGTCCCTTTAGGTATCTATTAATTTTTGCCCCCCCCCCCTATCTTTGCTATCCAATCGCTGCTTTTTGCGGGCCAAATTCTAAAACCTTTTTTTATTTATCTAATCATAGAAATTGCTGATTTAATTCATACGCCTGTATACTTATTGGCGACGCAGTGAATATTATTTTTCTCTGGAAGAAATATCTGTGTTTCTCTGTTCTCTTTTTTTCGAGTTCAATTAATTAGGAAATTGTTTCCATTTTGATCATTTTGAAAGGGTTATGTTGCCTCACATATTAAATCTAGCGACTGTGTAATTGACCTATAACCTCCTGAGTCCTGTAACCTCCACAGGTTATTTGAGTAAAATCGTTATTTCCATTAATTGCTCGTCTCAAATGCCTATCTGTAGTGTAGTTTGCAAAATAAGCAGTGCTGGAACGTTTTAACCTGGGTGGAGGGTCTGCCTAGACGGTGTACGGTCTGCTCCGGCAGGTCTTGACCTGCTGTACAGGGAGGGATTGCAGTGAAATTGGTCTCTAAATTTTCAGATCTTTAATTATTCATTTGTTAATAAGCCCTGTTGTGAACGGGACACAAAAAAAAGCTCGACGGGGGGGGGGGGCATCTCCGGACAGGGGGCCCTGGCGCCACACTGAAACCACGGTGGAAAAAATCGGCGTTTTAGGATGTTTTCATTTTATTAGTTTATTTCGTAAAACAATATATCTGGGAGAACGGCGTCTGCTTCAGTACACACCTTCAGCCTATCCCACCACTAAAAATGCATCACAGTCGATCGTGTGGTCATTTAATTGCGCTGGAAATATTTGGATATCTACTGCTTTCGATAAGGCCAATGTAGTAAAATTCCCCAGCGTGAGTATATTACAAAGTCCCCCCCCCCCTTGGATGACGGGTTATACCTCTGTCTAAGGAGTCGTCGTCAAATGAGAGCCAGCCGATTAATTATTGCGGTAACCTGTTCTCTTCTTCTAGATTGCATCCACGCTGAGACATACGACACGCCTAAACATAATAAAATCTATACTGTACTGATATCCCTTAAAACGAGTGCAGAAATATTACAGAAACTTTCATCCAGGATGTGGGTGGTAAATACCAGCAAGGGTAAATATTGTATATACCTGGCCGGTATTTACCCATAGTCTGGGTAAATACCCAAAATCTGTATTTTCCTGAAAAAAAACTTTTCGAACAAGTTGATTCACAATGAAACATACAAACTTCAAATCTAAAAACTTGATATTTTGTAAAGGAAAAAAAGTATTTTAGAATGACGATCTAAACCAGGACCTATAAATAATTCAAACTGGTATTTTACAAAAAAAAAGTATTTGAATGAAGACTAAAAGAAATATTAAATTTATAAATAACGGCACCGAATATTTGCAAAATGTATTTCTAGAAGAATGAATAAAATAAAAGATATAAAATTTATAAATACCATGCACTTAAAGTTGTAGAAATAAAAAACAATGCATTAAATTGTGACTAAAACGAAATATAAAATAAGGACCATCCTAAATTATTTTGGTAAAAGGTATTTATGAACCAATTCAAAATAAATGATTAATTGAAAATAAGGCTTTGTGTATTTATGAAAGGGGTAATCTAGAAGGAGAGGAAAACAGTGGCACTCAAACTAAGACAGAAGATTCAAAATGAAATATATAAAATTACATATAGAATACATGAGTAATGAAAGTTTACCTAAATTATAAAAAACCAATTGGTGCTAATATGGATCAGAATAGCATTTTGAACCCTAAACGGGATCAGATAATTTTAGTTTTTCCGGTTTTGAAGGTTATTAATTTTACAATGAGGCAATAATTTTAAATACCGTTTATGCTTGAGCACTAGTCGCCTTCGGCAACTGTCTTTTCATGTGTTTATAATTTCAACTGACCTCTATGCTATAATTTGATATTCATTCTACACGAAACTTCAAATTGGGGATGGAAGGATTTAACCAGCATGTTTCTGAGTGTAGCCTGGAAAATTTGGTCTTGTCTCACCGCCGAAACCCAATGAGTCAAGTAACATCTAACTGGTGTGCACGTAATCATAAACAACAACAAATTATCTGACAACGAATTTTAACAACCTGACAACAAAATAAAGGGCGTGCGTTTCACGTCCAGCGGCTCAATGGTGGGTTTTTCTCGAAGGGTAGAGGGGCACTGTCCAATTTCAACCTGAGGGGGCCTCCCCAAATCCAATCCACGCTAGTGAATGCTAAACCAGCTGTCCAAAGACCAGTAATTACGACATTTGTTGTGGGAAGGTCTCAAAACAATTTTAAGCCTGTGCCCTACATACCAAACCGCCACCAGCGCATGTTTGATATTCAGCGCATGCAATGAATTTTATGATAAAAACAATAAACATAGCAAACTAGTACTCATTCTAGTTTAATTGACATTTCAAAGAGCCACACTTTGAGAAAGCCACTGCATTTTATAATGGATGCAAATAAAGAAAGCAAAAATCAACAGGATATTTATTCTTAACTTTCTGGGTGCAAGGAAGAGAAACACCACCTAAATATCATTTCGCTTCAACCATGAAAACAGTTTGTTCTTGCTGCAACAAATAGAAAAAGTATTACTTTGGGTTATTTCATTTTAAAAAAACATTTTTTAAAAAAATTTATTAAGGCTAGAAAACATAGAACGAGAGAACCAATTGATATCGTTAAAAGGATAATTTTAAAATTTCTCAGATGGGTGCAAGAACTATGGTGCAATATTTTCGGAAGTTATTAATGAAAAAAAATGCCAAAATGTCAAGCCAAAGGAAATAACAGTTTCAAAACCTCTGCAACGATATTTTATTTATATTGAAGATGATAGTCTAGAATATAATATTTTATTTATGAGGATAGATAGGTGACTAATTCACAAGTCCAAATATATTCCTTTGACTTAGAACGCAGAGTCATCTTAATTTTCACACTGCATTACCTTAATGCCAAAAAGGAGTTAACGCCTGGATTTAACGTTAAGAGCGACGTTGAACCGTAAAACGGTACGTCGATAAACACAACGTACAAAACAGGAACACAGCACAAAATATTTCCAAAAGTACATTGATCAAAGGTTTTAAAGGATAAAAAATAGATGATGAATTTTCTTTCTTTCTTTCTTTTAATCAAATTCCAAACCATGACAACTATACCAAAATTTAGAGTTTCAAGAAAAAATTTAAATATTATTGTTGTTTATGATTCAGACGAATCCAATCTAAACTAGAAACTTTGTGCGAGTGTGTATTTAATATATTGTCAACACAGAATAGTTTTCAACGAAAGAAATCAAATTCTTTGTTGCTGAAATGTTGTTACAAAGATCACTTTAATCCCTTGTTGAGTAATATGAGTGAATATTACTTTCTAGAATAATTTTCTTTAAAACTGTTAGAACTTAAACATCTGCTAACTTTTCATCAGCAACTGGTACTTTGATTAATTAATCCAAAAGAATGATAAAAAAATTGTACTTTCTATTTTAGTTTCATTATTGGCTGTTCATCATTTTAAAACCAAACTTTATTATTTTTTTTTCTTCATTTAGTTGTTAACTCTCATTTTCAAAAAAAAGCAACAAATGGATTAATAGCTTTACTCATTAGGCTGTGATATTTAAGCCAATGCAAAGACGGTGATATAGTATTTATGAGCCATGTTTTCTCTGATTCATTTTAGCCTTATATAATTGCAAGGTTCATATAAACTAGAACTCACTCAACATAGAGAAATTACTCTACAGTGCCTGCATGGTCTGAATATAGTTGGGACTAGAAGAATAAATACCCAGGTAAATGGGTACTTACCTGGTAAATACCTTGCATGCACTCTTAAAAATAAAGCCACACTGGGGCTTATCACTGTTTCTACTGTTCCATGATTCAGGGGCCGCGGGTGGCTCTGGCAGGGTCCCGACCCCGGAACCGCTGGCTGCAGGTTCAAAACCCGTGATTCCGCTGAAGATCCACGTGTGGGGGCCTGCTGCACGCCAAATCATACTGCAGTGGCCAAACGCCTCCCTGCTGGTGGCGGAAGCTTGAGAGGGGGTGCCAGGTGCCGCCCCGTCAAGTGTGAACCTGCGGTTCAAATTACGAGGTCCCTCCAATAGCCCTCGTTGTTTCCAAAACGGGACGTTAACTGTTCCATGATTTGTTCTCTGCATCCCTGCCTTTTGTACTGAACGGAAATAGATTGCTACCATATTAAGGATATATCGTCAAGCCACCAGGGCAGAAGTCACTAAGTCTTCAAAACCTTTAAATAGGACTCACTGTAGTCCATTAGAAATTGTAATTAATTGTTTCATGATAAAAATCTGCTGTCTGAAGATCAGTAAATAAACCGTAGAAGTTAGAAACCTCTAAATAATTTTACCCTTACTGCAAAGACTTAAAAAAATAACGAAGTGAATATGATCTCGAAAGTACAGTTTGAACCTGAAGTAAATTCTAAGCCTGAACGACGACGTGATTTATTGGCTCAATGGTTGATTTCCCTGTAAAATACATGAAAAAACGTTATTTTAATTTAAAAAAAAACAAACTGAAAACAGTTATTTGAGTGGTTATAACTGCCAGGTTAAACCAAATAAACGTATAAACTGAAAACCGGTTGTTCTGAGAATAACCGCCATCTCCATCCGATGCCACAAACAAACTAATGTTATACGTTAGCACATCTATCAATATTGTGGCTGAATTCTGCTAAACAGAAGTGCTTTGGCAAGTCACAAATGTGTAACCTACTCAAACAATAAAATTCTGTGTCTATGGACATAAAATTCTTAACTTAATCTGACCTGCGTTTTGAGCTTTTATATTAAAACGACAGACATTCTGATTATGGTTATTGCCAAGTAAAATAACTGGTTTTCGGTTATTCAAGTGTTTTTCACCTCTGAGTTAACTATGGTTAATGCTCAAAATGTGACTGGTTTTTAAAATAACCGTCTTTCGGTTGGTCAAGTGTTTTTTCAATTCGAGTTAACCCATATAACGCCGCTCAAAAATGACCGCTTTAAAATAACTGGTTTTCGCATCAAGTGTTTTTTTCACCTCCGAGTTAATCCTATGGGTTAACGTTTCAAATGACTGGTTTTAAATAACCGGTTTTCGGTTATTCAAGTGTTTTCACCTCCGAGAGTTAACCTTGGTTAACGCTCAAATTTGTTTTTTAAAATAAATGGTTTTGTTTTCTCTGGAAAAAAAACGCTGCTGAGAGACAAAATTTTTTTTTGACTATTGTTTCTACAGAAATGTCCATTGGGCCAATATTTAATATAAAGACTTCCTTTCAGGGTCCGGCCAACCAACAGACGCCTGAGGAAGGGGTTGTCGTGTTGATTACCGATGATGAGATTCAGCCATAATCCTGGTAAATTTTAGTCTAATTGAACTAAAATTGAGTCTATTCCTAGATCTGGGCTTTTGGCCCGGTTATTGATTTTAAAAAATAAACTGGTTATAACAATGAAAACAACCAAAACCCGTCAAACTAAACAAAACGGTTTTCGCGGTTAAAATTGGTAGTTTTCCACATCCCGTAGTAATTAACTGAAAGTAAGCACTTTTTTTTTCCCCATTTGGAAGAATTAATTGAATAACCATCTAAACTGAAGATGTCATTAGAACAAAGACAGAACCAATTTCACCAATGTTTCTTTCCCAGTCTCTTCAAAATGTATTATTCTAAAGTATATGTAAATATGACTCTAGCTGGTATTTGTCAAGCCCTCTGGGATTCTCACCAGATTAGCATGTTGTTGAAATTATGCTAATAGACCATGCTTTACAACAAATATCGTAAAGTTTATTTCGTTTGGTAGCTTGAACGTTTTTTTTTCTTTTTTTTTTTCTTTTTTTTCTTCTTAAATAAGTCTGTTTAAATTGAGAAGGAATACTACAATGATGATGTAAGTATACTCATAGGGAATGTCCTGGTGAGTAATGTTTCAGTTAAAAAACATTCATTAAAAAATTAAATGTTTATGTATCCAACTGTGTTCGAGATTTTTTTGAAAAATAACTTATATTGCTTTTTAACGTTATTTTTCAACCCTGCATATGTTTTAAAAAACTATGAAAATATTGTAAAATTATTTTCAAAATAATATTTTTTAAAAACTGAGAAATTTGAAGAAAAATGACTGTACGAGTTTCATCTACGCTAACAGCCATAAAACAAAATTATATTCTAAATATACATAAACTTGTAGTACATTTTATGAATAGTTATCTGTGCTATGCTCTAAATATTTCTTTGTAATTTCAAAATAGTTTTTATAGCTGAACATAGTTACTGAACTTGGTAATTTTCATAAAATGCTTTTCGTTTATTTAAGCACCATACTTGATTTAAATCTTAGTTTTGAGAAAAATATATCAAGTATAATATAGAAAACAATCTCAGAAAATTCTATCATTAGGTACTTGAATAAATTTTTTGAGAAATTGCTTTTGTCGACAGTTTTCCCTTAAAAAAATATCATTTCAGAAAATACTGTTGAAAGTTTTCAGCGTAACAAAATAATGCTTACAGTCTGGTAATAAAACAACTGTAACTCCATTTGTAATTCACGTAGAGTAAAGTGGTATAGTTTAGAAAGTTGATCAAACAGGCTACAAATTAAATCATAATTTTTTTTGATACTCATCAAAAATATCGATTTTAAACCAGTCGGATATTAATGGGAATTAGTATTTCACTTGAATGGTACATATTTTGATGTTTTGAAAATGAAAAGCTGTTAATAACTGCTAAACTTTTAGTCATACCCTAAAGGAGTATAAAATTTTTTCATACATCCGAGTTTTGTAAAGATAAATGGTAGCGGGAAATTTTGAAAAGGTTTCTCAAAGTATTTTTTCCCTTGTAATGTTTAAGTTACAGTATTTGATTATTGTAAACGTTTTTTACTTAAACAGTGTTGAACTTCTTTCTAAGTGATCAACGCACATGAAGAACTTGCACTGGCCTCAGAATAAAAAGGGGCCTGGTGCAAAATTGACCTCCTGTGGGGCAATTGAAAAATCTTTGCACAATAAAATAATTTGCTATTTTTTTTCCTATTACATTTCACAATTTGTTATACTATGACTAAAGGAATACGAAATGATTTAATAATTAAATTATTTTCATATTTAATATTTCAATTACATAAAAAATCATTTATATATCAAATAACAAAAATAATTGTTTCATAAATAATTTAAAATGCAACTTACTATAATATATAATATGTGATTTCCTTTATCGCCTTCATGTCAAATTTTAGAAGTATTCATTGATATATAACAATCTAGTTTTTGATTAATAACATCTGATAGATAAATGCATACAAATCATAATCGTTCTTTCACTAATTAGATCTCAAATAACTTTTTATTATTTGAATCTTGATCTCTCCCAAAGATAATAATTTCACAGAAACAAAAGCAAAATATGGATACACTAAATAAAATTACTTTTAAATAATACAGTCCTAGAAGGCAAAACTTGACGACAAATTTTGATTTGATTAACAAATTACAATGCATTTCGTTTCTTGCAAAAAATCTGTCAATGGTGCGAGAACCCCTTGTATTTATCCCTAAAATGCAAGAGATCTACTTTAATAAAAAAGTGTAATTATAGATAAGGGATTGTATTTGAATAACTACAGTGAAAAGGCTATTTATGCATGAATTGAGATAATTAGTTGCTACAAAAAATCAAATTATTTACTACTCTATATAATATTTCTTTAATAGGTGTTGGGATGCAGTTACTTTCCAGTATGCGACAATTCATAATTAAATTTTCCCTGTACAATATTTTCAACGTGAATGAATACCCTAGGTAAAGGTTATTAACATTCGTATAAATATGCTATTAAAGTGATTCATTTTTTTAGAAGTACCCCATGTTCATTGTTTTCCACATTAATTTTCCCATCTTTTTTTTATTTATTATAATGATGGGACATTTATTACACAATGAGACATCATTTGAACTATAATTGCTTACAGTAAAAAATAAATAAATAGCTGAAGTAATTAGAGGAAAAGAAAAATAACCTGATATATATTATCTTCGTCATGGGAAAAATAAAATTAAAAAAAATCTATCATGAATGAAGTCTAAACAAATGAATATTTATATTAAAAATTAAATTCATCGCATTTTTGAGCCTATTTTCAAAATGAAGCTTTTTTTATTATTTAAAAACAAGTTAAAATAGATTTTGCTTATATTATTACGTATTACTAAAACAGATATTCTAATTCAGTATGATAACAGAGCCTTTATCGTTATAATGACACAACAGCATAAGGATTTTACTTTAAGGCAGTCCTTTGAGTAAAAATATCGACGAATAGCACTTGGAACCCAAGTGGTAACCAGCTCTCACCTCTGAAGTGTCCCGCAATATAAATTTCCATTAGCAATTTTCAAGAAAGTAATTAATATGTATAAGAATTTATCACATTATCATGATTTTTGTTTCAAATGCTCAAAATATAAATAAAGCTGTGCAGGAGGAAATGCGCCCAAGCCAGACAGCAAAGCAAAGTTAGGTAAATAGAATTGAGATATATTTTATAGCTATAGAGAAAAATAAACTGATCTAAAATGCATAATTATTTATTATTATTCAACCTTGCATTTGCAACCATTATGATTACTTTAAAATAACAAATACATGCATTAGAAATAAACTGGCTCTTATTTTTTTAAGAAGACGTTGAAAACAACTGGTCTTTAAGACTTAAAATTAAAAGAAAAACAAGTAAAAATACTTGTATTTGATATTACTATAACAATGGAGTATTTCATTGCCTTTTTTCATTCTTGTACAGTCACAAAACCAGTAAAAAAAATTTTTTCTAGTCATTAGAGAAATTTCAAGATTAAGACTTAAGATTATGAAAAAACAAGTAAAAGTAATACTTGTATTTGATATTACCTATACCGAATAATAGAGCATTTCTCATTGCCTCTTTCATCTTCCGCTCAAACTTGGGTAAAATCTTTCAGTGATTAGGAGAAATTTCAGACAGATTTGGGATTAAAAATAAAAAAAACAAGTAAAAAATACTTATATCTTATATTACTATAAATGAACACAGAGTATTTCATTGCCTTTTTCTTTCATCTGAATGTCACAAACTTAGGTAAAAAAAAATTTCAATGATTAGGAGAGAAATTTTAAGACTTAAGATTAAAATAAAACAAGTAAAAAATATCTGATATTACTAAGTAAATGAATAACGAGTATTTCATTGTCTTTTTTTCATTCTTGAATATCACAAACTTAGGTAACAAAATTTCTGAAGTTAGAGGAATTTAAAGATTAATTTAAGATTAAAAAAAAACAAGTAAAAATATCTGTATCTGATATTTTATAATGAATATTAGAGCATTTCATTAGTTCTTTTCTTTTCCTTTCTATTCTTGAGGTCACAAACTTTGCAAAACCTTTCAGCGATTAGGAGAAATGTTCTGGTAAATGTTGGCAACTTTATTTTTAGATATTGAGAATTTCGGGTCTAAAGGATAAATTCATAAGCTTATTATTTCAGCGAGTAACAATCGAGGTTCTGAAAATCCAGTGAACGCGTAAGAAAAAATTTTGTGTCTACAAACTAAGGCTAATGTAAGTATTTTTTTTATGATAGTTCTTTTATAATTTTTAAGTGGTTTATTGTTGGTGGAAAGATATGTAAATGATGCCAAAATAATATGAACACCTATATGAATAATGCGAATGAATTCATCTTTGTAGTACATACATCTGCTATCTTCCATTGTAGAGAGGTTCAAAATCGCCCACCAACAATGATGTTAAAGTGACTGTGACGTGAAACAATGTCCCTCTCTGATGACGGATTCTAATTTATCTCTTCAAATAGGAACGCTCTTTTTAGCCAGGAGTGGCGTTAGAATCTGCCTGATCGGGGGCCACGACCCGCTAAAAATAGGGGAGGGGTGTAATGAAATTGTCTCCAGATTTTCGCCAAATCTTTATTTATCTAATACTGCACACCATGTTACGTGAATAGGGGAAAATTTGCCTGATTTGGGGAGGCACAGTATCCTGACAGGGGACCCACCCCTGGTCCTCGGACTGGTGCCACCCAAGGGTTTGCTAGTAAACCTGCGTCTGACCTAAAGACTACACAGCCTAACCATACGAAAAACAATTCATCAGCAAAACATATCTATATATCATATTCGAAATAGAGAAGAAAACGAAACTTTCTAGATTACATGAGTAAGCAAAACAAAATACCTTCGAAAGACAGATATGAAGTTATGGATAATTTTTGAAAATGAACATCCATATCAATCAAAAATTCCATTTAACAGGAAACGCATGTTTCCAAATTTTAATGCCATTGCTGCTATTTGGAAAGTAAGGAATGGCAAGGTCATTCTAAGGGTTACATGCTAATTGCAGGACAAATGCTAAGGACCATTTTTTAAGATGCGAAAAATTTAGACTTAATAGGAATACAAATGGTTCAAATCAGTTGGTAGAGAATCGAGGGGACATACAATTATCGTATCTCAAGACTTAGAGTAAAGATCTTCGGTCACTAGACACTTAGGGAACCGTCCACAAATTGATGAAGACGAAAATTATTTTGGCCCACCTCTTGTTTCTCATACAAAAAGCCGAGTTGAACCATCAATGGTTTTGTTTCATGTACATATTGGTTTATTGCATTTTCTAGTGTTACAAAATATTCAAGAAAATATAAGAAAGTTTTCTTTTAAAACTTCTTCCGCATGTTTGCTTATAATGCAGAGGCTTTTCAAATCAATTGTATGAACTTAGAATATTTGACAATATGTGAAAGAAGCTATACTGTTGGTTTCTGAATCAATACTTTGATTACAGGAAATAAGATTTATTTTTAGAAATACTTTACTATAAGACAAGTGAACGTAAGTGAAATTCCTCTTCATAACTCAAAGCCAGATATATTAGACAATTTATACAAAATCGGTCACTGTAAATATTCAGAAAGATATCGTGTTGCAAACGAGGCATTACACCCCCCAAGAGCAGCGAAACAATAAGGTCTCCATGCACAAACTGGAATTTATTAAAACATGAATCTTCGAATAGTTATCATAGAAATATAATGAAATTTAATTTATTAATATACATGAGTACAAAGATAATTCAACTCCATAAAAATTCAATAATTGTTCGAAGACTTAAGTTTAAAAAATATCAATTTGTGAAATATCCCACATCATTTAGCTTCTCTTAGAGTACTGAAATTAACTTGCCAGCTGATATTTCTTGAATATTAAAGATAATAAACTTGAATTTTTATGTTGTTCTATATATCTGGCTTTGAAGTAATGAAAGAAAATTACACCGTACATTCGCGGTAATTATTATTTAAATTATTTACTACAAATACTATTTCCCTGTAATATTCAAATTATTTTGTCTGAATTTAATACAAAGCTTCTTTTGCTATCGTCACAATATTATGTAAAAAAAGTTCGTACAATTTGGTTGGAAAACTTGGCTATTAGTAAAACATAAAAAAAATTAGGATTTTTAAAAGAAACCTTTATATCTTTCACGAGTATTTTTTAAGGTTTTACGAAAATGTATGTACACATGAAGTACATCCAACAAAAAACCAATGATGAAAACAACTCGCACAGCCTGTGG
Source organism: Araneus ventricosus (assembly GCA_013235015.1). NCBI lineage: Eukaryota > Metazoa > Arthropoda > Arachnida > Araneae > Araneidae > Araneus > Araneus ventricosus. The sequence goes on along the minus strand of BGPR01001340.1, from coordinate 167,061 downwards.
GATTTTTTAAAGAAAACCTTTATATTCAATATATTTTGTTATTTAAAAATGTATGTACACATTATGCACATCCAACAAACCAATGATGAAAGTTTCAACCTCATTGTGAAAAGGGTGGGCCAAAATAATTTTCATCTTCAACAATTTGTGGACGGTCCCCTAATGACCGAAGTTACTGAATCTTCACCAGTAAGTTCCGACAATTGTATGTCCCACGATTCTCCGCAACTGATTGTGCCATTATATTCCTATTAAGTCCAAATCTTTCAAATCTTAAAATGGTCCTATATTTGTCCACCAGTGTATTTACTAAAAATGCAAGGACTGTATAATGTATTAGTTAGCAAATTATCCAGTCTAAATGTAATTCTAATTACACTTTAAACGAACTAATTAATGTCTACACAGAACATCCAATGAATTCCATTTGATTCCTTTGCCTTTTTTTTACTGTTTCCTATTACATTGAAATTACTATATGGGGTAAATACACGATGCTCACTTATTATTCTGTATAGAAGGACTAAGCATTATAAAGTACCAACATTTTAGTGATCATTCACGTCACTCTCAATCCTGTTTTCGAATATACAAATAACTATTAATATTTCCTCTGTGCCAAGTACAAAACCTCAGAGGTGCCAAAAAATATTTTCATGTGAAATTTGGAGTTAGATCCAAACTTTATTTTTAAAATACGAAACAGATTTCAAACCTAAGGCGCTGCAGTGGGATCGAGGGTGGTAGGGCAGATGCTCCGGTCAAGTGATTGAAACAAACAGTGTAGGAACACTATGACTAGGTGACAAAATCACCTGCTCTTTAAGTAGATTTTATTTTTCTCTGTTTATTTCGTAAAAAAAAGTAATGCCGGAACGATTCTGGCTCCACTTACACCCCTGCTCCGAATGTGAACGAGGCCGCCAAGTGGAAACAAATCATTTGTGCGCTTGCCACTTTTAAAGCCAAATATGATGTATGTAGGGCCGACCAGGGCTCTTCAGTTGAGGGTTTGTTCTTGACGCTAATGCAAGACCCTACATAGCAAGGGACATAAAAAACACAAATGTCGCCTGGGATAAGAGAAATTGACTACCTGGACCTACAGTCCCGATCTTGCCCTGATTTTGTGAACCTTTTTCCTGCATTGAAGACAGCACCATAATGTCACTTTGAACATGCCTAATAAACTAGAGTTATATGAAGAACTCTTTCAGTCGGTTGGATACCTGATTTCAACAGGATGGTTTCAAATTCATTTCACGGTACGACAAACAATCAATGTCAGTGGCGAATAGTGGGAAAATAGGGTAAAAGTTTGCATGGTTACATTGTATGTTTTGTTTGTAATAAAGCCTTTGTGAAAAGTACGATGAACTACTGGAACGTCCCTGTAATACCAAGTCCCAGCATTAGTTCCCTTTTGTTAAGCCACTGATAACGGCTGGGGAGCAAAAAAACTCCCACTATGCCCAGGTTTTCTTACCTAAGTGCCACGCCACTAAAGCATCTGGAGGCAAGAATTTCTTTCTCCATATTTTTGTAAGTAATAGTATAATGTTTTTTCCTTAAACCACAAGAATGTTGAAATCTTTGAGAAGTTAGAAGTTTTATTCAAACAGTAATCTTTCATTGCCACACTTTGTACGAAATTTTACTGAATCTGATGACTGTTTTTTTCTCTCAAGACATTTTTATCCCATCATCACAATGTTCAATAGAGGAGAATAGCTGCCTTATCTCTTTTTTTTATAAATTTCTGATCACGAAATCTAGATCGTAGATTATAATAGCAGGCGATTTTAGGTGTCTCAATCTAATTAATTTAATACTTCAAATGTAGTTTAATTTCCCTACTTTGAAAATTTTTTGTCAAAAATTTTATAAGTAAATTAAAGGAAATTCTCTAAAACTACAAATCAATACAAGGAGAAATATTACAGATCTTTTCATTTTATAAATGGTTCCAATCAAGAATGAAACCATTTAAAATCATAGCATTCTTACTATTAGGGAAATGTACAATGTTATTCTACTTAACAAAATTTATATGAGGGTACATTAAATTAAAAATATAAAGGTGATATTTAACCTGCTATTTAGAGGAAATTCTCACCATTTTCAAGGATCGAACCACAATGCAGTCAGATACAGAACATAGTACATATCTTAAAAAAAATAAATTAAATTTAGCACTTAGAAAATAAATCTTGCTATTCCCAACGCATTCTATTCTACTAACATTAATAACTACACTCTTATGCAAAAATACAGTCGGACCTCTATTTAACGAACCTTCTATTTTGCGAATTTCATTTTATGAACTTTTCTGGAAACAACAAAGAACATTTACGAATTTCTGTGAAATAACCTTCAAATAGCTTTTACTTTCGCCGAATTAACTTTGCTTGTGATCCAATATTTTTTTTTCTCCTTATTTCTCAAAATATATTTCTAAACATTTCAAACTATTCTTTCTTTTAACACATATATGGTGACTAAATCAATCTTGAAGTTGAGAATGTCACAGCGAAAGTGTTTGAGGATCAAAGAAAAAAAATTTAATTTTCCAAGCGAGGTGGATAAAGGCGTGAAAAAAAAATATACGTTTTAAAATTTATTCCTCCAAACAGCTTATCAACCATACAAAAAAAAAATCGTGATAAGATAAGCAAAATTATCATTCATCGAATTTGTTCAAAACGTTTAAAGTATGTGTCCCAAGGAAGATGTGGATGAGGTACAGAAGTAGACAGTGAAAATAAAAACAATATGCAATGAATTGCATGAAGATGAAGATGAAACACTGCGATGCAGAAATTAACAAACCTTTCGTAAGATGAAATGCTAAAATTCATTAATTTTAATTTATTTTAATTGAAAACACAGTGTATTCCCGGACAATGTTTTGTTTTATCTTTGTTTTCCTTGCAGATTTTTTTTTGCGGGTAAAATATATAAAACAAATAGATATTAATTTACAAAATAAAGGTATTTCATCACTTTTTGTCAATATTTAGTGTTTATGAATTTAAAATCTGTTTTGTGTAGTTTAAAGTAAAAGGTGAATTCTATTTAACGAATTTTCCATATAACGAACTTTTTTTTCGGATTTAGCGACTCGTTAAATAGAGTCCACTGTATATAAACATTTCTACACAGCATAAGTTTCACTTTGGAATTCCTCATTAAGAACATCCTCAAAAAAAACAACTGCATAAAAAACTAGATAAACTTATTAATCAAGTGATTTTTTATTATTTTTAATGAGCATAGCTAGTCTGGAATGAGGTACGGAAAAGAAAGTATGCTATTGGAACATGAAGCTTCAGATTAGCAACAAACACCACCGCTATAAATAGCAATACTTACTCTCTTTCTCAATTACTGGAAAGTACAGAATAATAAATACAGAATAATAGAATACACATCTAATAAATATTTAAATATTGAAAATGATCATAAACGTCTTAACATGTATTTGCTGAAAATGTATCTCAAAAGTCCTTTCACAAATTGAAAAATGTTACTACACGCTGTCGTTTTGTAAAATTGGTTATTAAAATGACCATTTTACCAATTAAATAAAAAGAACTGAAAGAATTGAACTACATTTTCTTTCATTGTGCATACCAACAAAGTTTTTTTTATGGAAATGTTAATATATCATTTCTTTTCTTTGAAACACGCATTTAATATATTAAAATACAAATGAAAATTGAAATGAAGAAGTAACTGAGTTTAAAAGATTTCTCTTTAAATAAATTATCTGTATTTTCTTTCTCCGGTGAAATTAGTTCTGCCTTTATTACACCCCTTTTAATTTAACTTCCATTCTATATGTTTGTAAAGATGAAATTTCTGAATCCATTTTTTCACTCACTTCCCTGATGTGTTGAGCCCAGGAAATTGTTGTGCAGATATGTCCTCGATGACAAGTCATTTATTTAATATTTCAGAACTTACCATTTCAATTAGTTGATCAATTTACTAGTGTTTTGATTCCATACCAGTGGCGCCCCCTGGCAGTGAAATTGAAAAAAAATTGATTTCAAAATTCCATAATGAGCTTCTCTACGCCAATGAATTATACCAGCCTGAAATGTAGAAATTATTGCTATAAAAATATTCTACCTTTAGAGCACCAATAAAAAAGTATGGGACCTGTTTTACTTAAAGTTTGATTCCGATACGAGTGGCGCCCCTGGCAGTGAAATTGAGAAAAAATTGATTTTCAAAATTCCATAATATTTAATAATGAATTATAAATTAAGCTCAGAAATGAAATTATAAGATAAAATATTCTACTTTTTAGCGCACTACAAAAGTGCTTTTAAGGACTGTTTTTACTGTTTATTTTATAAGAGGTTATGTTTTAAGTCAAGCAAAACATTTTAAGGAGAAAGTTGACTTTGTAAATACTGGTTGACTAAAGTCAACAGTAGAAAATCAGTTGTCTGCAAACGAAATAAGATATATTGATGCCGTTAGTGAGCATGGGAAGAAAATTGATATATATATATTTTGGGGTATTGGAAAAGAATTTTTTATTTTATTTCCACGTATTTAGTTTTTGTCACGAAACCAGAATTCATTGGTACCCAGGTTTTAGGGATGCCGGTTATTGCGAAATGCTGGTTTGGGGTCATCTAGGTTTTTTTTTCAATTCGATTTAACCTGGCGGTTATAAACTCAAAATAACTGGTTTTCGGTGTTTAAAAAAAACAGACAAAATTTTTATTAAAACTGTTTTTACAGGAAATCAACTACTACACAATTATCATAAAGACTCTTTCTGGTAATCCCAAACCAATAGACGCCTCTGAGGAAGAGGTTGCTGCTGATAGGGTCTAAGATGATTGAAATCTTAAAGTCTATAACTCGGTAAATTTTAGTCTAGTTGAACCAAAATTGAGTTTATTTTCATATCCGGTTTTTTTGCCCAGTTATTGGATTAAAAAATAACCGATTATAACCCGGAACAAAAAATAACCGAAAAAAAAACTGGTTAACCGGAAACAAAAAAAAAACGCTGATTAACCATTCAAGCATAGTTTGCCGGGTTTAAACTGCCGATGGTCGCATTTGTCGTGGAAGGATGGGATGATTAATCGAAGGTAATGGCTGACAGATATTCACTCTGTCGTCCCATTACTATGCCAGACTTTTCACAGTACCAATTAAATCGTTGCCTAATGCTCATCATGTTTCAGAAATGTAGCTCTCCTCGACCTATGCCCAAAAACCGTTCCGAATGGAGGACACATATTTAACATTTGCAAACCGTTATTTCAGCTGCCATTCGGCACTATGCAGTGCATGCTCCACCAATTGAGAATTATCTGTGAAGTTATGTATTTATAAAATCATCCTGCCAATAAATTCTACTTTCCCATTCCTTCGTGAACGATCATTCTGCCCTTTATTCGTTGGTAGAATTATTATTATTATTTTTTTAAATTACCTAAACCTGGTAGAATTCACTCTTATATATGTATATGAAAAGATTACAGCAATTGAATTTACATTATCATTTAGTAAATGAGTGAAACAACACCCCAACTGTTTCAAAAAAGAAAGAAGAAGAAAATACTGCTTTGATAATTTGTTAAATAAGACTAAAATGAATAATCCTAGACACTCTTACTTTTCTTTTCAATACAAAATTGAATCACTAATATATTATTTTATAGCTATTCTCATTAGAATAATCAAATAATTACCTTATTATGTCCGCTGAATTTAACGGCACCCTAGATTGAATCATATCATAACTTCAATTCTATTAAAGAGATTTCCAATCAAATAGGCAAATTATACAAACATGAAAATAAGACATTTGATGAAAATTCTCAAAATGCTATGTGTTACAGTTAGAGAACAAGTAAGAGATTTGAAGCATCGTGCTAAATCGATTAATAAACAAATGGCAAAAAGCCATTAGCTATTCTAAATTGTGGCACCATACTATATCTTCAGATAGAAATTTCTTGTTGTTCACAACCATTTATGAAATAGTTTAAAATTATGGATTTGTTGTTGTTTTACGTCCAGTACAATAGACTGGTCTTCTGTTTATATCATTAGTCATTGACTTAAACTACAGGAATACTAGAAAGCAATTAATTCCGCTACTGATCAAAAACTGGGATTGATGAAGTTTCAAGCAAAAAACAATAAAGGTACCAGCTACTCAAATGTTAGACCAAGTATAAAAACCTTTAGGATATATAATCATTTATGACCATTTCAGAGGGAAAAGGGAGAAGAGAAAGGATATGTATGCATGGTTCATGATTATGCTGGGTAAAATTTCAGAATCAAGAACATTGACCGTGTTTGAAATTGGTGATTCAATGTGTAATAGTTCTCGGATTGGACCGGTAGAGACTTTTTAAGCTACTTTTTTGCCTAATTTGGTAGTATTTATAAAAAACTAATTACACTATTCTGAGGATAAACAACCAAAAACTGTGGCTTTTATTTTCCAAAATTATTTTTCCACTGCAGCATTAAAAATGTCCAAATTCGGCGACTCCTCCCTCATTGCTCAGTAAACCCTGTTGATTTTTTTGGAACCTGGTACACTTTTAGGTCCTTTTATTTAACTCAAAATCAATATTTGAACCGAAAGAATATGACGTTGCTAATTTAAAATCCGCTTTTTTACCAGTCGATATCTGTGGTTTGTGTTTTCTGCATGCTTGAATGGCTATCATTTTCCCCATTTTCTCTGCATTAAAGGGAAGGTTCTTAAGAAACAGAATTCTAAGTATTTGATTAGCAATGTCAGCAAAATGAATAACTTACAAAACAATAAAAGTAATAAGCAAAATTAAAATGAATTAAATGTTAAAATTTAGATTCGCTGGCTTACTTTTTTAAAGTCAACCGTCTGTTTTAAAAATAACTGCAGGGTTTAAATAAGAAACTTTGAAATGAATTTTGTTAGAAATATTTTAAATCATTTCATTAATTTAATAAACTATTATGAGTGCTGAATGGAGCTGTAGATGTCCCGGCCATTGTTAGCGCTATGGTTTTACGTTTAATTTGGTTTAGAATCCTGGATCAAATAATTATAATTGTATTTTATTTTAATAAATTATGCAAAATTACCTAGTGGAACTCTCATAACATCGTAAAAATAACCTTTTCTTTTCTAAATCTAAGATCAAAATTAAATTTTATGGTTTTACTAGGGTTATTTCACATTCTTAATGTTATAAGTGGGGGAAAAGAAACAGTAATAAATTTAAAAAACCTAATATAAAAAAGATGAAAAGAACCACCAGGCCTGAAGCTGAAGTTTTTGAGACTGAAAAATCAGGCTCTACCATTCCTTGTGTATATTCCACTTGAAAGAAAAAAAAAATCAATAGTGGACTTTCTTAATATTAGAGGTCACATGCAGTAGGAGAGCCTAGTTTTGCATGAATTCTTATTCAAAATTGATGAGACTGTTTTCAAGAACTTCTGTCATTATTCTAAAAAAAATTATTGGTCAGTTCATATGTAGTACCCCAAAGTGAGCGTAGAACCGATTTCGTGACTGTCTCCCCTTACAAGAAGAATAAATGCATTACTTATACTGCCATGAATCATTTAGGCTACCAGACAAACTTTTCCGATTAATGCTTCCAAATAAAGGAAACTGCAGAATAAAAGTTAAATAACACGCACTGAGTATTAGCTGCTGCCTACAACTACTTCCTCTTAGCTTCCCTCATGACTCGTACTTACATGCATCTTCAAACGAAAAACGTTAACAGCTGCACTATTTCTAGAGTTCTTGCTTTGTCTGAGACTGGCTAGTGATAAATTAGTGACGTCAGTATAACACCGTCAATATTACCCCAAAACTAGTCAAATGGATGCACCTTCTAAAGCAAACCCAAGTCTTACATTCACTACTTTTTGGCCAAGATTGTCTCCGATACTCTCTTGAACTTGCTCCACTATAAGGAAGCATCTTCCTGGGTACGCAACAGTTCGACTGGTTAAAGAAAGTTTGTTAATATACATATGCTTTACTAAGAAATGTCTTGAAGGATGATAAATAAGTTTCATCTTCTGAATCCAGACTGCTACAACTATCAGCTTCGTGGAATAGGACTACCATTGATTATACTTCTTGGCACTGAGTTTTGACTCACTGAATTGAGACTGAGAGTCAGCTCTTGATTGTCAGTACTACTTTCATCGTGTTAATTGTATATTGATTGGTTGGGTTCGTAAGACAGATTGGTTAGACGGTTTGAACAGCTTCTGTATCGTGACTGATATCTGAGTTTAGAGAATGAGAAATGCATGGCACTGAAAGACAGATAATTTTAGACTTTGGAAATTTCTCGTCTGAGTGGGAGTGTTTACCGGAAGAGGGGATCTGTAGTTTACTATTTTTATATATCATTTGTTGTGTTTGGGTTGGAAGAAATTGTTTAAAGTACCCAATATATCAGGAAGTGGCCGGGATGAAGACTTTGCTCATCTGACAGTGGAATTTTTGCTTTGTTTCACTCCTTGCTTTGATGGTGCGTTATCACTTACCTTTAGATTATTCAAGTAGTTGATGCTCTTAAATCATTTTGATCTGAAAGGCAAAATTTTCTTTCTTCTGTCTGGCACCACAAGGAAGAATTTTCTAGAAGTTTACCTGATATTTAAATCAGTTTTCATGGACACCTATACCAGTTATATTATTGTACTTTCTTTGCATTTTTCCATTTCTTTGAAACCCCAGTTGTTATATCACATATTTCAGCTTTATCAAGGACTTCTTTGTCTTTCTTTGTATTTTGTAATTGTTTTTGAAAGTCCATTAATTCCTTTTAAAATAAATTGCAATTCTGAGAGACCCACTTTAGGTTTGTTTTGTTTTCTTGAAACCAAAATTTTGAATTATTTGAAAAGTTCTTTTCAAGTCCTAGCTTTGCATGAACACCAAATACAAATTTCTTTGTTTTTCTGGGTTTAGATATTCGTAGAAGTAGTTGGTCATTTTCTATTTGTCTCCACCAGGTAACCCACTTTTTTGTTGTCTGTACTTTGTTCCCTGGAGAACAATGAACTCTTTTCTATATTTTCTGGGCTCTTGCAGCACGCTTGTTCTTCTCGATCTCCAAAGTATTTGGCTTTAGAGACCATTTGGCTGTTTGTGTGACTCATCATTATCATTTTTAGGGGCAGCATCTGCATTAAATCTCTGGAAGTTTCTTGACTGGTCTTTCTCTGTTAGCAGTGAAATACTATCTTCTGGTATGTAGTCATATATCTTAAGGATTCTGAAAAAGGCAAAACGGCAGATTAATAAAACTAAAAAAATAAAAAGCCCGCCAAAAGTTAAGAAAAATGAATTCAAAATTGTCTAACCTTCTGGCATGAACGATGCTAAAGAAATGTTTTGCTTTATAATTTTTAATTTTAAGAGGATGGATAGTAAAATTATCCTGGCCTCATGCTTTTAACTATACGATGAATTATAAAATTAATTCCATTCAGATATTAGTTATACTATTTCATTATTAGGTGTACATTGTGTTGTACTTAAACACGAGAAAGTTTGCGGATAAAGTTTTAGTATTAAAATGATATATCTCTGTCTAGATTGATTTTATCACGTTCAAACAAAAACATTTCAAAGTTTTACGGAAATGATAGGAAACACTTTTGAAAGTACTAAACGATTCTTATGGGATGATGCCTATGAAAGGAAAAGATTTTTCAGAATAATACCTGATATAGAAGATTCAGAACTGTTGCCCTGAATCAAAACCTGTCAACAAACCCTCAGTGATCCAAAATCATCCAACTACAGAGAATCGGATTCTAGGCTTCCGTGCTTTCTTGGTGCATATGCGCTGCGGAGTTATTTTCATCAAAATAGGGGGAAAAGTGAAGAATGAAGGCAGGATGTATTCTTACTGACATGCATCTACTGCAAAGAACTGAACGCCTGAGTTCATTGCTCTCGACCCTTTCCTGGCAGTAAAAACCTCTGTCCAAAAGGGTCTGACCCATGAACAGTGAACCCCCCCCACGATAAAGAGGTTTTGCTTAAATAACCTTGGAATTAATAAAGTCAGAAATGACTGGGACATTGAGGTTGGGCACCTTCGAGGACAAAGACATATACCTAACAAGTTTGTTTGTAATGTTTTTCCCCTTTGAATTTTCAAATGCCAAATCATTATTCTACAGTGTTTTGTACAGTATCTTTGTATATTCTAAATGGATTTATTTGCATTAATTTTCTTTTAATATATTTTTTGTTTATGATTATTCATTTTGTTTGTTTTTCTAGTTTGTGCTCACTCATATCCATCAAACGTGCTTGGAGATTTCACCCTGGAGTCAGGGTGGCTGTAGAAATGTAATACGATTTATTTAATCTTTTTCGAAACTTTTATTTTAATAATTACTATTAATTTTTTCTACTAACAAAGCTATCTCAAAGTGTATTCATCGGTAGGATGACTTTACAGTACACGAGAAAGTTTAGGGGAGACCACTCCTGCTGGTTTGATCTAAAGGTGCCATACGGAATATATTGATTCCGGCGACTGGAAAATTTCTGCCACATCCTCCCATAACTAATTCGGCCCATCTGACCTCATTTGTCTCCCCAAACTTAAAACATCTTCAACACAACATTTTCCACCTAGACATATCGCTAAACCGCTGCGTAAACCTCCTAGCTAGTTTTCCGTGAGTAGAGTATCGTCCTTCTACTCTGGCCAGCACTTAGTTTCATTGATTATGTGGTAAGATAAATGTCTCAACAAACAAGGCACGTGTGGCAAAATAAGAAGTCATATGCACCTTCATACATGCACCTTTCTCTTCATTGATATTTGCACATCTAAAAGTTCCTATATTGAAATTATACTAACTGTTACAAGACTTCTGTTATGCTCCAGTAAATTGCTAAATGGCAAATTAAATTCGGTTTAACAGCGGTGGTGGCCTCCCCAAAAACTTTCTGTATACTTTTTCAAATATTTGTCATTTCCCTCCCTCCCCTGCGTTGATAAAATAGTCAAACCAACTTAACAATATGATGACTACCAGAAGAAAGTTTCATTGTTGATTATAGTTGATAGGTAAAATATTGAGGGTGAAGAATCATATTCAAAAAGATACGTATGGTTTAAACCTGCAATTTTTATCCAAAATCGGTCGCAAGCAAGTTCGCATGCGGAGAAGAAAAGAATAGACAGATGCGTAAGGTGCTTCAATTACGCAAAGACAAACGAGACGCCCTTAAATGTTTGCTTCTACAAAATCTCGCCGCCAGAATTCTGTTTTTGAGCAACACAATTTTCAGGTATCCTCTCTTTGCACGAGTCATTTGCAGCGCATGGAGTTGAAATAGTATATGGTTACACTTGGGACCGGACAGAGGGTCAGCCTGTTGAGTTGCCGGATTTGGCCCAAAATTTTATACGGACCTACATTCATGACGATAAAACTGTGTACCAAATTTTATCCATCTGGCTTTTCAAGTTTTTGAGTTATAGCGTTCGCATGACCTCGAACATACAGACAGACAGACTTCCCGTTGACGGATTTTGTCCAAAAGTTGATAGAAACCTACAAATTATGTTTAAAGACCACATACCAAATTTCATCCCCGTAGCTCTAATAGTTTTCGAGTTATCGTGTTCACAGACAGACATAATTCCAAAATTGTGTTTTTCGGACTCAGGGAGGTCTAAAACGTGGAGATTCGTCAAAATCTCGAGTTCGAATTTTTTGACGATTACAATACTTCCTCTTTGTATACTTCGTATACGAGAAAGTATAAAGAGAAGTCATCGCCTTTTTGCGCGGCACTCTCGCGGTTACAAGAGACGTACGTCTTTGGCTCTCCCTCTACAATGGTCAAGGGTGGATCTTGAAAGTAATTTTAACGGATATAATACGACGCGCTTATCAATATCTAGCCGATTGTGCAATTAAATTCCGTTAAAGTAGCGCTACAGCCGATTTGTAAATGCTACAACGTCTACTTTTAGAATTGACTAAAAATGTTGTTATTTATTGCAATTAATTAATGTTCGTTAATGTTTGTTGGTCTTTGTTTAGTGTTAGGTTATTAGTGAATAAATTATCTTTTTTTACTTTCTCGTATACGAAGTATACAAAGAGAAAGTATTGTAATCGTCAAAAAATTCGAACTCGAGATTTTGACGAATCTCCACGTTTTAGACCTTCCTGAGTCCGAAAAACACAATTTTGGAATTATGTCTGTCTGTGTGTGTGTCTGTGTGTGTGTCTGTGTGTGTGTCTGTGAACACGATAACTCGAAAACTATTAGAGATAAAGGGATGAAATTTGGTATGTAAACTTGAAACATAATTTGTAGGTTTCTATCAACTTTTGGACAAAATCCGTCCACGGGAAGTCTGTCTGTCTGTATGTTCGAGGTCATGCGAACGCTATAACTCAAAAACTTGAAAAGCCAGATCGATAAAATTTGGTACACAGTTTTATCGTCATGAATGTAGGTCCGTATAAAATTTTGGGCCAAATCCGTCAACGGGTTGACTGTCTGTCGGTTTGTATAATCGCATACTTATTAAGCCTTCGTTTCAAAACCATCTCCACGCGCATGCCTACTTAGCTATCTCTGGTATTAAGCGGGAGGATTACGTCCTTGAGACGGAGTTTGTGATTAATGTGTTTTATCTCCTGTTAAGCTTTCGCTCGCTCGTATAATAGCGGATCTTCCGGGAGTGTGATGGAAAATAAATATTGCTAAGTTTTAATACATAGGCATCTCTTTTAATATGATTCTTCACTTAAATATTTTACAATCACTATAATCTGCAATGAAAAACCTTCTGATATTCGTTGCATTCTGGATTACAGTAGGTTCGATTTTTTTTATCCACGCAAGGGGAGGGGAAATGACAAATTTTTGAGCAGTATACGAGAAAGTTTAGGGGAGGCCACTCCCACTGGTTATAAGATAGATCTAGTAACTTAACGCATTTACAACACGGCCACAAATATAATAGGAAAATCTCTGTTTAATCCCCCCCCCAAAAAAACGAGTCTTCGACTGACAAATTACCATCTTTACGTATATATATGAAATGCCATCAATTTTAGAGTGTTTGCAGAGGCATTTTTAAAAATATTCCACGGATGATTAACGTATGATTTTCTTTATTCAGGATTCATAATTTCATTGTAAAGGGGATCAGGTTATTTTAGCATCTTAGATGATATTGAAAAGTCCAACCCATGATCATACTGACGAACAACACCGGCCGTGTGTCATTGCGACAGTTAAAGACAGAGCAAAACCAGCAGGAGTGCTCTCACCTAAACTTTCTCGTATACTTCCCCAAAAAGGTGTCGTTTCCCCTTCCCCGCGTGGCTAAAAAAATTCGAACCCAGAATCCAATGACTATCAGAAGGTTTTTAATTATAGTGATTGAAAAATATCTAGGTAAAGAATGAAATTCAAAGAGATGCGTACCGATTTTCCGCTCTTGCCGGCTCAAAGACAAACTGACGTAATTCGCTCCATAGCTTTCCCGTGCACAGAAGATTGCTTCCAGTACGCATGCGCGTGGAGATAACGGATTCTTTTCGAAAGTAAATTATACAGACCGACAGACAGTCAACCCTTTGATGGATTTGGCCCAAAATTTCATACGGACCTACATTCATGACGATAAAACTGTGTACCAAATTTTATCCATCTAGCTATTCAGGTTTTTGAGTTATAGTGTTCGCATGACTTCGGACATACAGACAGACTTCCCGTTGACGGATTTTGTCCAAAATTTGATAGAAACCTACAAATTATGTTTAAAGACCACATACTAAATTTCATCCCCGTAGCTCTAATAGTTTTCGAGTTATCGTGTTCACAGACAGACACACACACAGACAGACATAATTCCAAAATTGTGTTTTTAGGACTCAGGGAGGTCTAAAACGTGGAAATTCCTCAAAATCTCGAGTTCGAATTTTTTGACGATTACAGTACTTTCTCTTTGTATACTTCGTATACGAGAAAGTAAAAAAAAGAGCAGTTAACAATGCGCAAAAAGCTTAAGTACTCAGAAATGGGGATTCCCCGTAAAGACTCGTGACTCGAAGTGAAAGTAGAAGTACACTTCTTACGATGGAAGTAAAAGTAATTAAAAATGAAGTATCGTTAAAAGTAATTAAAGAAAGTTAAAATTAAAATGTAAATTATTAAATATATATACGAAAACTTATAGATCAGAAAAATCTATCTACTTATGAATAACTAGCAGATAACTCGGCTTTGCTCAGAATCCATATTTTTTCATATCCCCTCCTCCGTTTTTTTCCCTTACAAATATTATGACTAACTTTCCGAACAAACGTAAATCTCTTTTGAATCCTTTATTATTGAATTAAAACTTTCAATTCTAGCCTTTTTATTGCCTTAAAACAGTATGGTTAGAATGAAAACGCGAGAAGTTTGTGAAAAGAAAATTTATTTTAAACTTTTAAACAATACACCGCATAATAATACAACTTTACTATGAACGATTGATTTTTAATAAATCATGTTTATTTATTTCACTTGTATTTACTATGAACAATTATACTATACAGAATTTTCCTGTCGTTGCTAATTAAAAATATAAACTTAAAACATTTTTGAAACGAACAAAATGTTAATAAAAATATGTGCTGTGGAATAAAGCATCAAAAGAAAAAAAAAGAGAGGAAAAAAGCAAGAAAACGGGGTTTTTTTCGATTTTTATTTATTTAAACACGGTATTAATATTTGGCCTCGCGCCGAAGGTTGTTTGCAGAAGAAAGCGTGTCTGGAAACTTAAAAAAATGTCTAAGAATCATGAAAAGTTCCACAGAAGTTACAAATTACTCTTGTAAGAAAGGGGAAACTTTGGACTTTACCATGATATAAAAATTACGGTTCTCCGATGAGAATATATGTAGAAAATCCAAGATAATAGGCAATCACTTAACGTTAAATAATTCGAATTAAAAAAAATTAAGGCGTTAGGTCCCTCTTGTGCTAATCTATCATTATGTCAAATTTGGTTCCGGTAAGTCAAACGGTCTGGGCGTGTATAGAGATGAAAGAAACGAACATGCATATATACAAAGCAAATGCTCAGAAGATAAAAATTTAAAAATTTTAATTTAAATTCAGCTTAATTATGGTGAGGAATTGC
The DNA here is from genome assembly GCA_013235015.1 of Araneus ventricosus. Classification (NCBI taxonomy): domain Eukaryota; kingdom Metazoa; phylum Arthropoda; class Arachnida; order Araneae; family Araneidae; genus Araneus; species Araneus ventricosus. The sequence continues at coordinate 151,867 of BGPR01001340.1, read as the reverse complement.
AAAATACTTGGAATCAAGCGAAACACCGTAATCTTAGTATCCGTAGCCTTTAAACAATATAAAATTAAATTGGTAGTGACCAAAACATTATGTGAGATTTCATTGTAAATTAACAGAAACTGAAATCCTGCAAATTAAAGCGTTTTTACCGACTTTTTCCCCATTTTTCTCAGCATACACCTACAGCTTTTGGACTTTGTTTAAGTTTCATTAAACTATTCTTCATTAACTGAAGGAAACACTAATCAGGCTATTTTGAAAATCACTAAATCTCAATACACGCCCTTTTTTGTTTGGTTTTTTTCAATCCAAACGAGTTTTAATCAGTTTTCCGTTTGATTTATAAGCCTAAGGGAAAAGAACCGTCAGTAAACAATAATTACACTAAGTAAAGGAAAAAAGGGTGCTTATACAGTAAATTTACTGTCGTATACTCAGTGCCTTGTCTTCGACTAGAAACTTTCAGAGTATAGGATCAAATTTACTGTTTAACTTTATCAAGAAAAGGTCTGAATTTTACCTCAGACAAAATTTATTTGTTATTTTTAGACATCACTTATAAACGGTATTAATAGAAGGTCTTAATTAGTTTTCCGTTTGATTTATAAGCCTAAGGGAGAAGAGCCGTCAGTAAACAATAATTACACTAAGTAAGGGAAAAAAGGGTGCTTATACAGTAAATTTACTGTTGTTTACTCAGTGCCTTTTCTTCGAGTAGAAACTTTCAGAGTATAGGATCAAGTTCACTATTTAACTTTATCAAGAAAAAGTCTGAATTTTACCTCAGACAAAATTCATTTGTTATTTTTAGACATCACTTATAAAAGGTATTTAAAGAAGGTCTTTTGAAATTCTACAGACATGCAGCGCCATCTTATCCATTGTAGCCCATGGGCGCCATTAATCCAAAGGCGCCTAAAAATTTACAATACGGATTTTATTTTGATTTTGTACCGAAAATTTATAATATGTTAAAAGTAAAGAAATGATTAGTGGTTGTAACTAGACAGTAAGCGATTTTGTAATGTTAAATAAACATGTATATACCATTTAAAAATATTCATACAGAGACAATCAGTGAGAAAAACCCTGAATTATGCGAGTAACAGAAGTTACCTACAATGCGGAATCTTATTTGTAAAATCCTATTTTGAAAAGAAGCTTATTTGGAAAATCGTAAAACGTTAATCGGAGAACTTGTTACTTTTTTTTGCTACTCAATTATTGTATTAGATAACAATTACAAGTGAAATAATTCAACAAAAGAAATCAAAAATTAAAAATTAATTAAATTTCGTAGTAGACTGAATGGCGCAAAAATGTTGCAACTTCCAATAAAATACAAAAGACAGATATTTGAATACAAAAAAGAAAAATACAGAAGAAGTAAACAATAGCGATAACAATACACCTTTTTGCGCGCCAACGCAACAGCATCCAGCGATTGCATCAACAATATTGTCCATAATTGACTAACGAATTACTCTAGAATCGTGCTTTAATAATTAAAACACATTAAAAGAAAATAATTAGAATGGAAGAAATGGAAGAGAACTCGAATGGTGAACGTTTTCAAAGGCCACTCGCCATCGGAGTTCTAATATGGATAAATTTTCAGTCAAGGGAATGACTACATAGTCAAAAATTATTCCCTCTGTGGGCCTTATTATATTAGATAGGTATTTTCGTTTGGCCACAGGCTCTCAAATTTCTAGTTAGGGTTCTGACGAGGCACCAAATTGCTCTAGCCCATGACGCCAAAATTTGTTACGGGGGCCCTGCAGACATGTCAAGCAGAAAGTTCTATACATTCCGTGCTATTTAAAAAAACTTCACGAAAAAGAAGTAAAAGAAAATTCATGAAATATCTTGTAAAATAGATCAACAGTTTAAATCGATGCTGCGTTGAAAGGAACTATTTATAATGTTTGAATAAATGATAATTATATGAATTAAGTTACTAAAAATTTCATGTTTTGTTAACCATGGAATATTTTACTTTCTTCAGATTTTAAATTCATTAAATCGGAATGATTTCCAATGAAAATGTAATAAAATGTGAGGTAAAGTAAAAAGTGTTGAATGCAACGTAACAAGCGTATTTACATAGCTTTTGTTAGCTTTTTTTTTCATCTCAGAGAAATTTTAAAAAAACTTTTATACTACTGATAGATCTTTATGAAAATCTTTATAAAACCCTTTACAGAAGATGATACAAATATATAACATTCAAGCCCTTAACGAAAATGATTCGATGTTTTTAGTGAAAACTAAAGGTGAAATGCTTTTCCGGATCTGTTTCCTGAAATAATCTAATTCTTGATTTTCTCTTTAATTGAGGGGTAAAAAAATGTTTCATCATGAAAAGAAATTTGGTATATAAGGAAAAAAAACCTGAAAAACCACTCTTAGCAAATATTTCAAAGAATTTCATTCTAAAGGACTCGGACATTTCGTGATTTGAATTAAATGAAAACTAAAATATGGACACGAAAATCAGTCTGAATTAAGTAATTCTTTACATTTGCAACAATTTTATTTTGTTTATTGTTTTCCTCTAATACCTCTTTGACCTGAATTCGGTTTCAAATTTATTTTCCGAAATTTCCTCTTTCAGATTAAAACTGCTTTCATATAATATGAGTCGAAAGAACGATTCGCTTGGGCAACAACCAATAGCTAATTAATTAGTTAACCATTTTTCTTCTACTCTTATAAATTAATCATATTTCTATTAACCTTCTAAGGACTAAATCTGCATACTAGTAAATTCAGAAAAAAATCAGATTTTTACAATACTGACTGATTTCGTTACTAAAAATATAAACTTGTAAAGAACGTTTCATTATATGTAAATACAATGACATAATACAACAAGAAACAGATGAATTTACAATTTGTTATGCTACTATTCATACATGATTCCAAATTATTTGAAAGACCAGTCATCAAAGCCTATAAATCGAAACTAAATCTACGTATTAAATGTTTGCATCAAAGCAACAACGGTCCCAGATCCTTAGAAAAAGACCAGAAGCTAGATAGATAACAAATCTTGCACTAATCTAGAAATGGGGCTAAAATTACAGATCCAACCTAACTAGCTTTTCGATCAATTCAATTGGCCAAGAGAACTCAACAATGGCCTGTTCTGTGATTACATTTCAAAAATAATCATTCAAACCCACCATAATGGTTTTAGATGTGTTATCACTGGTTAACTGTGGTACTTGTACCGCTGTAATTGTAGGCATACCTACAAACTTTCTAAAGTGATAGTAAAAATGGTCCGTGATTTCTGAAGCTTCATAGTATTTCGTTTCAGAACAGAAACCAATAACAGACACTATAATCGACACCTCCGAACATAAGGCAACCCTACAGATGAATCTTTCGACAGTATATCAGTTAAGCAAATGAAATGATTATGACCATTAACCACAAACTCATTTCATTATAGGTCAATATAAATTCAAAAGTAGAAGCAGGTATTCCTCAGAGGAACACATTTCATTGCAACGAATCCTTTATTCCAGACTTAAACTAATTAGATAGCTGCTTCCTAACAAGCAAATGCGCAATGTCTAAGCATATTCCAGAGAATATGAAACCTTTTGTTGTCTTGCTTCACAGAATTCCATTGTTAACTAAGCATCTAGCGACATGCTACAGTGTGCTGCGTATGAAAATTTTGACTTGGCAAACAGCTGGTAGCCGTGGTTGCCAAAACTTAAACCAGAGTATGCCAGAGTTTATTTAGAACCCATTCTGAATGATTACACAATCGACCCAATGACTGATTACACAATCAACCTCGTCCCTTTCTTTTAACTTAAAGATGTACTTTCCGCAGGTTATTTACCTGCATCAGTATCACGAGGAGGTACTCTTTTTTTTAGTCTAGAACACACACAACAATCGAACCAGTGTGGCAGGTTCTAAAAAGAATTATAAAGGCAACGAAAATAATTAATCAATTATAGAACAAAAAAAATCATCGAATTAAAATTGAGTTTCGCACTGAGATCAATGGCGTAACTGCAACTTTTGCCACTGGGGTGAACTTGCAACATGCTGCCTTGTCTTTACCAGTTACATAGGGGACATAAACCTCAAAATAAAAATAATAAATTCCAGGGAAAATTCTTTTTTTATTACACAATTCGTCATTTGACTCCAGAATCTATATATTTGATATCTTTCGAGAAAAGTCACAGTTTCGTTACTTTCTTATCAATGATTTTTTATAAAAAAAAAGTCAAACTACCCAGTTTTACCCCACTAGTGGAGTAAAACCGGGTGCACATGTTAACGGTGTGGGAAATTAGGAAAACTCGATTTGCAACGCAAAAGTTGCAATCATTTTCGTTTTATATGACAATTTAAGAATATTAGTCATAATTTTCACATGCAAAGAAGTTGTCTTCTTCCTCCTCGCCACTGCAGCTTTTGTGGGCACAGCTAAGACAGTTGTTACATTGGATTAACCCCTCTTCTTTATTTAAATTAGAAAATACATCATTAAAATATAAAAAATCATTGTCTGATGTGTTTTATCGTCTTCATAGGAGAATCATCAATACTAACCGTCTTGGTCTTACGCCACTTGGAGTACCCGGTTTTACCCCGAGTGAAGAGGTTATAGAAAACGAAATAGAACCGCTTAATTATTGGAATAAATCCTTATTGTTTGATAGGGTATAAATTCTTAGTAAACGTATAATAAGCTGGACTAAATATTGTTTTTATTATTATAATGATTTTTAAGTAAGGAAAGTTTAAAAACAAACGAACATTAGAGAGTTGACGTCTTAAAACAAATAAACCTTCAAAGATGAAGTGAATTCAACAGCTACAACACGCCACTATGATTGTTCCTTTTCCTTGACTAGTTGAGTGCAATTCAGTATCTGACTGCTAGATGGAGAAAATAATAGCGCTAGTATCAAGGATACCCGGTTTAACCCCAATATCCGGTTTTACTCTACTCTCCCCTATTCTAATAATAGAAATATAAATTAAAAGGTAAAAAAATATAAATAAGAAACAGAAGATTTAAACAAAAAAACGATAACAATACACCTTTTTGCATGCTCAACGCAACAGCATCAAGTGATTGCATCAACAAAAAAATTACAACAATTAAGATTTAAAACTCATAAAATAGAATTTAGAATGTAAAACCTGTTGCGTTGAGCACGCAAAAAGGTGTATTGTTATCGTTTTTTGTTTAAATCTTCTGTTTCTTATTTATATTTTTTTACCTTTTAATTTATATTTCTATTATTTTTTTCTGTATTATATTAGAAATAGCTGCATATGCGCCATTCTATATAATACAAGGAGTTTTTAATTAAGTTTTAATTAATTTTTGACTAATTAATTTATAGTTAAAATCTTTGTTAAATATTGTTAATTATAACTGTTAACTCCCCTATTCTAAATTTGAAAAGCCTCCTATATTCCTGTGATCCAGCTATGTTGAA
>BGPR01001340.1:132896-146371 GCA_013235015.1 Araneus ventricosus | reverse complement strand
TGAGATTTCTGCATAAGCTTTCTTTATTGGAAATGCTTCTAAAAACTTACATATCGCCTTCTCCTCCGCCGATTTCTCCAGTCATACGCTACGTGCGAGGATCCATGAGATGATCCGACAGCTGGAGCTGGTAGTAGTAAGTAGACAGTATCTAAAAATAAATATATTCATATAATGAAAAGTATATAAGATATAAATAAATTTTAATAATAATTTTTGATTTAATAAATTTAATAAAAAATTTTAAAAACACACTTTTTGAAGAATTCTAAAAAAGTAGATTTTTTATATTTTAATTATTTTCTACTTATTAGTGTTTAATTTAGAATTCAGTATTTTAAATATTACGGAATCTTGAAATCCGTTTTTTTTTCTCAAATTCGATACCAGGTGAAGCCACGCGCATGGAACCAACTTAATTTTATTAATCGATGCATTGAAAATTAAGTTTTGAAACTATTAATATAGCGTACTGGCATCGAGAATGCAAAAGGGTAAAAAAATTTCAAAATTCTAGCGCAAATAATCTGTTACGAAATTCCATCTTTACAAACATAAAACAAGCTAAATAAAAGCGTATAAAAATGCATTAGAAATGATAATACATTAATAACTTAGTTCCAAGATTTTAAAACAATTCAAGTTACGTCTATATTCTTCCAAAACTTTTAAATCGGGAAATTTTATGATTCATTGTTCCCAGATTTTTTTTTATGAGAAAATTTCACTCGTTCTATTCTTCCCTTTTATTCTCACGATTGTTTATGCATTCATTTTTAAGCTTAATTTAGTTTAGTAAGATTAGCATTCCGTTTTGAAGCACATGAGGGCTATTTGGGGAGCATTCATTTTTAAAAAGTTACGTTGTAGTTGTACCGCTGAAACAAGATAATAGACAAAGAAATAAATCTTGCTGCCTTTTAAAAATGGATTTTAAAACAGGAAGCAGATATACAAGGGGTTGAGGGTGGTTGTTGTAGAATATGTAGAAGTTAATGAAGAGGTATATTTTTACTCCATCTGATTATTAATTAACTATATTTATCATCAAATTTATTTAAATTTTCAATATTAGTCCGAAAAAATAAACCGAGAGTACATGATTTCAGAGAATCTCCACAATTTTTTAATGCAAATACAATTTATATAATGCATATAAAAAGGCCTGTAATGTTTAATGTAAAATTATAACGCCTGTTCAAGACAAAACAAGAGCTAAAGTCTATTAAACAGTCCATCATAAATAATGTTCGACTTTAATACATAAAATGTTATTGCTCGTTATTTCTTAGATGTTATGGCAGCTTGTTAGCTGATTTGTAAACCGCATTTATGAAAAATAGAGCTTAGCGTGTTGGAAGTTGTATTAGGTTAAGCAAATGTACCTGTTTGACCGGGATTATCCCGGCTTCAAAGTGTGTCGGTAAATTCAGGCTCGTTTGACGTTTTATCCCAATTTCAAGCAAATCATTTCATTGGGATGAGGATCCAACTTTTTAAATATTTCAAAGACTAAACATTTCGATGGAAAACCTGAGATCAAATTCAGAAATATACTTCTTGTCTGGACACTTCTACCCTACAGGAGTAGGAATAACACTAGTTTCGTAAGGAACTAGAGTTTTCAGTGATGAGTAATGGATGATCTCATGAAAGTGTTAGAATGAGTGTATCTACAGTTAAAAATTTAATTACGTGCAATTATTGATTATTATTGAATCAATAGATTAATGTTCCGTTTTGAAGTAACACGAGAGCTATTTTGGAGCGAACTTAGTAATTATGAACCGTGGTCTTAGAACGAGAACGGTGCCTCAGTCAGCACCCCAATCGCCAAACTACAGAACCATACGAACACGAGAATGTTTCACCTACGATAACAAATTTTAAACTCACTAGACCCACATGCTAGTAGATATTCGGTGGAAATCGAGTCGTAAACCCACGGCCGTCTACTCCTGAGGCCGAGAGACTCAACCACAGCATTTGGAGCATTAAAAATACGGAAACTTGTGTTATTTCGCCCTTTATTACGAACATAAAAATATACCATTTATTATGAGCATAAAAAGTATGGAAATGAACCATTCGGTTCTTTAAATTAAAAATGACAAACAGTTACTGAAAAAAATTCATATTAGTCATAAATATCTGACTAGTTGCAATCCTCAGCCGAATAATTAAATAATTATATTTTTGTTTGTTTGTTTACTTGTTTGTTTCGGAATCTTTTCTATGCTCTTTCTTAACTCTTTGCGGCGCAGTGTGCCAGCTGAAGGCACACCTAATTTCACTCGCTTCTCAACCGTTAAATTCAACTAAAAATGGAAAATAATAGGTTTAGGATAGTGCTAATAGTACTCCTTTTAGAATATATATAGCAGCCTCATGAAATTTCGTTTCGGAATAGGAATTATTAGAGATAAAGTTTGGGAAAATTCCTTAACTCGGAGATAAGAATTTTTTTCAGTTCTGGACGTCTACAATTTTAGCAAATTCTCGGAAATTTTCCACAAATATATTCTTGAAGTTTTAATTTACGATTTTCTGTAAGATTCAACAATATTTTTTGAGTGTATCAAGGTGGCTGTATCTAATTGGGTTCTCATATGAGGGGGTGACCCCAAAGGGGGACGACCCACCCTCGGAATGTGAAGTAAGTTTTTTTATTTGTTTATTATTTATTTATTTTTCTATGTCTAGACAATAAACTAAGCCCATTCATGATGTTTTCTCACCATATTTCAAAGAATTTAATGTCTTGCACCGCAAAGGGTTAATTATTAATTAATAAATTATTAATAGTCCTCTCTTGTGCTAGAACTGAAAAAAATGTGGTAAGCCTAGTTATATTGGTTAATTAAAAGAGTTATTTAGACTGAAAGGTTTTGGATACCGTAAAGCTTGAAAGCAACTCAAGAAGGTAACTAGAAGGAAAGGTAGAAACGAATAGGTAACAACAATAATAATAATAGGTAATAATAAGGAATAACAAAACATTACTTTTAAAATGGACAGTTGGTCAAATAGGTAAGTAGTTAAGGACTTAAAGCACACTAAATCACTCACTAGCCGATTTTTCTGTAGTTACTAAATTTCAGGAAGTGTTGAATGGAAACGCTATTCCAAAAATTGCATTATGTTTCAAAATACACACCAGAAAAATGTAATTTTAAATTAGTTTGGTTTATAAATTTCTTGAAATGCCGCAACGAATAGAAAAATGTTGTAAAACAAATATGCAATTGGCAAAATGAAATTATCACTAAGGCAGCTCAACAGAAATCTGTACTCTTACTAGAAATGATTACAGCAAGGTTTGAACGTGACACAAGTTTTCAAAAATTGACTTTTGATAATTTTTTTTCTATTGAATTTATTTGGAGAGAAATTCAACTTTCTTAATAAAGAAAAAACTCAAATCAGGGGTTGAACAAAAATTAGGTTAGTTAGCAGAGCATTTATAACAATAAAACATTTTCCTCATATTACGTTGTGAAATTTAATAGTAACCTTCATGCTTTATAATACTTAAATTTTAAAATTTGAATAACTAAAGTCTAATCGACGAACTTTTCAGATGTGCCGTTTTTTCATATTTTATCGCAGACTGCATACGGCTGAATGTCAGAACAACCGTTTTGATTCTTCTTTATCATTTCTCGAGTTAATAAATTTTATTCTGTCCACTAGGATACATTAGTGACTAATAAAAAAGCAATACTTGTATATTTTATGAATATGGCATTATAAATTTAAATTGGGCAAATAATACTTTTGAAAAGAAGGAAATTTTCATCGATTTGCAATAGGAAAGCATGACTGAAACATCGATTTTACTATTATGTTATCCTTTAAGGGAATGAGCCAATCTAGTGTATAAAATATGATAAAATCTAGGGTGATGTGTTTTTATTAGCCTTTACTGCTATACATCATTCAGTTCATTTAATAAGAAGTTAAAATATTCAAAATTTAAGGCTCACCAAAAGCTTCCGTCTAATTCTACAACATTAGTAATCAAAATTAACTAAGTTTAGTTATATTAACGTCCAGCTTTGAAGCAACACGAGGCTATTTTGGGACGGACCTCGTAATTTTGAATTACGGTCAGACGATGACGACGACACGTGAGCTGGCACCCCCTCTCCAAACTTCAACACCACACCGGCGGGAGGGCACGGCGGATCTTCAGTGGAATTGGGTTTCGAGCTTGGAGCCCTCAAGCATCGAAGCCGAGACCTTGCCACTAGGCTAAATATAATTTTAAGAAAAACGGCACCTAAAATTAATTTAAACCAGCGGGAGTGTTCTCCCCTAAACTTTCTCGTATACTTCCCCCAAAAGGTGCCGTTTCTCCTTCCCCCGCGTGGCTAAAAAAATTCGAACCTACTGTTATCCAGAATGCAATGACTATCAGAAGGTTTTTCATTATAGTGATTGAAAAATATCTAGGTAAAGAATTCAAAGAGATGCGTACCGATTAAAACGCATCTATCGCACACTGCTAGGCCGTCTCAAGGACAAACTGACGTAATCGCTTCTTTCGCGAGCACAGACGATTGCTTCCGTAAGCATGCGCGTGGAGATGCGGATTGGTTTCAATGGTAAATTACACAGACCGACAGACAGTCAACCCTTTGACGGATTTGGCCCAAAATTTTGTACGGACCTACATCCATGACGATAAAACTGTGTACCAAATTTTATCCATCTAGCTATTCTAGTTTTTGAGTTATAGTGTTCACATGACTTCGGACGTACAGACAGACAGACTTCCCGTTGACGGATTTTGTCCAAAATTTGACAGAAACCTACAAATTATGTTTAAAGACCACATACCAAACTTCATCCCCGTAGCTCTCATAGTTTTCGAGTTATCGTGTTCACAGACACACAGACAGACATAATTCCAAAATTATGTTTTTCGGACTCAGGGAGGTCTAAAACGTGGAGATTCGTCAAAATCTCGAGTTCGAATTTTTTGACGATTACGATGCTTTCTCTTTGTATACTTCGTATACGAGAAAGTAAAAATCATCTTATTTTAATAAACGACAATGAAGTTTACCAGATAATTATTTTATTGTTGTAAAACTAAATTTCTTTTTGCGTGTGTGTGATTAATACTTCATTTATTTGTTTTATTTTCCTGTGTATATCTTGTTTTCCCTTATTACACTTAGGTTCTCAGGGAAAGAAATTGACAAAAATGGGGACGTGAAAAGTTTTTGAAGCCGAACAGGTGTCGTGAATGCAAAAAAATTAAGAAGCTTCAAGAACTGCTGCAGTTAAAGTGAAAGAACATCTGAACTCTTTAAAAAGGAGGGGGAAATAATAAATAAATGAATAAAATAATATTGCTGCATCGTTTGATTCTCGAGACCTTTCTTCTAACCTTGGTTATTGTAATGAATATTTTCACTTTTCTTCTTAAAATGAAAAAGCCAGACTCGTCTCGGAGAAGCTCGTCAATCAAGTAAAATGTCATGAAAACAGTGCACTGTTATATGATCCATTTCCGTCTACGAACAAAACGAACGAGTTGAATTTTCCTTCTTCCTTTCTTTTAATTATGTTTTTTTTATTACAAGTCTTCAGAATATTTTGCAAACTTTTTATTAATTGTCCTTGACTCGGTAGGTTTTCCCTATTTTAATCGAATTCAGACCTCAGTGTCCTCGACTGATTTTGGATTGGTCAGCATAAAATAATTTTGAAAGAAGAAACAATTTTATGAATAGAACCAGCGGGAGTGTTCTCCCCTAAACTTTCTCGTATACTTCCCCAAAAAGGTGCCATTTCCCCATTCCCCGCGTGGCTAAAAAAATTCGAACCTATTGTTACCCAGAATCCAATGACTATCCGAAGGTTTTTCATTATAGTGATTGAAAAATATCTAGGCAAAGAATGAAATTCAAAGAGATGCGTAACGATTTTCCTCTCTTACCGGCTCAAGGACAAACTGACGTAATTCGCTACTCCGTAATGAAATTCCTCTCCGTTCTTCCAGTACGCATGCGCGTGGAGATAAAGGATTCTCTTCAAAAGTAAATTATACGGACCGACAGACAGTCAACCCTTTGACGGATTTGGCCCAAAATTTTATACGGACCTACATTCATGACGATAAAACTGTGTATAAAATTTTATCCATCTGGCTTTTCAAGTTTTTGAGTTATAGCGTTCGCATGACCTCGAACATACATACAGACAGACTTCCCGTTGACGGGATTGTGTTCAAAATTTGATAGAAACCTACAAATTATGTTTAAAGACCACATACCAAATTTCATCCCCGTAGCTCTAATAGTTTTCGAGTTATCGTGTTCACAGACAGACACACACACAGACAGACATAATTCCAAAATTGTGTTTTTCGGACTCAGGGAGGTCTAAAACGTGGAGATTCGTCAAAATCTCGAGTTCGAATTTTTTGACGATTACAATACTTTCTCTTTGTACCCTTCGTATACGAGAAAGTAAAAAATGAATAAAGACCAACTAGTAAACTGCCATATGTAGGGTTTAGAGAATTACAGTGAATCCCCTTTAGTATGTCGCTTATAAGTGCGTCGTTCTCGTAACACTTCGCTTTGTCTCGGTCTCGATTCATTCCTATTTATACATCATTTTTAAAATAAAATCTTTACAGCATCGCAGGTATTCGATAGTGAATCGTTCACCTGAACTTCCACACAAAACATCGTTCTTTACTTTTTGAGCACAAATAAAAATGGTAGTACAATAGAACCCCTGGAATCCGAACTAATTGGATCTGACCTTTGTTCGGAATCCGGATAATTCGGATTATCCGGTGAATTCGGTAAAATTCTCTTGATATATCAAATGCAGTAGAGTGTTGACTCCGTGTGCTCTGTGAAGACGTACGGAAACAGCTCGTGGCGATTTGTACTGGTGGCAAATAAGTTGAGAAGATATCTGAGTTTTTTTCCGCTAACTGAGGTGCTGTATTCATTCCTAAAGACCAATTCGAATACTTCTTTTAAGTTAGGAATAAGCATTGACTTTGTTTCCGATTCGCATTATTTTTCCTTCATTTTTCAGAAAATTAAAAAAAAGATGTTCGGATTCCCAGGATTCGGATTCCCGGGATTCTACTGTATTTATTTTTCCCGCACAATAGAGCTAACAATCCAAGGAGGGGGTTCTTATATCCATCATACAGTGGCAGAGCGTTCGTAAGTGGCGCGCGGAGTATAATATAATTTTTTGCCCTCAATTGTCATCAGTGGCTTGGCAAGTGTAAATGGCTCTCAGGCAATGATACTATTTTTTCGCGCCATCAACATATTTTGCTTTAAAAATTGACGCAAATGCATAATTTTTTTGTCCCCATGGCGCCCTCTAACACTGGCGGCCGGGCCATCTACATTCCCCTTGCTCCCCGGTCACTACACCACTGCGAACATACTAGATTAAAATAAAAGGAATGAGCAACTTTTGATGATTATGAAAATTGTGAAGTGCATTCAATTACAGCTAAAATGTGACAAGTGAATATTTAATTGAGGATACTTTACCTTGAAGAGAATGAGTCGGGAAAAAAAATTGGAAAAAATGAGGTCGTGAAAATTTTAGGTTGTCTTGACCTATGGTATAAATCCATTAAAGTAGCACACTAGGTGAGAACTACTTAGAAAAACAGAAAATTACTTGCGTGGAATGACAAGATATAAAATGGTTTCTCAAGTATCAACTTCAGTGGCGAATCCGGGGGGGGGGCTATCGGGCTGCAGCCCTCCCCCAGAGCTAAACCAAAATTCTTGATTTTATTTAAAATCATAAGTTCTCGTTTGTTCTTAATTTCGTCGTCTTAATTTCGTTCGTTCTTAATTCCTTCGTTTGTTCTTAATTTCTCGTTTGTTCTTCTTCGTTTGTTCTTAATTTTCATTAAAAAAATAATAAAATCGCGATAACATTGCTTTCCGGCTTGACAGGCTCGAAAATTTTCCTACTTTTCTAGTCATTCCAGTTGAACCTGTAGCGTTGACGAGGTCGAAAACATTTTTTGGCTAATTATTTCATTGCATTTTTTATTAAATTATCGAAAGTAGTGTAGTGTTCTTTATGATTCTTATTGTCAGGTGAGTAAAATCTGTAAAGTTACAGTGTTGTGGTTTACATAAGCCATGAGGTTTGACATTCGTCACGACGATACAAAATTTTTATGACCTCACCCCCCTCCCCGCGACCCGAATCCTGCATTCGCCACTGATCAACTTAAAATAAAAGGTAGATAATTTGATAAAGTTTATGAGAATAAAAGACCCATTATATATCAACTATGACGTTGTCGTATGCATCAAGGATAGAACAACTTTCTTTAAATTTCTGCAATAACTGGTTACAGTGAAATCAATTATTCGATTGATGATTAAACGCTCTGAGCAACTGTTTTCCCTCGCTTTATAAGTTTTCGCAAGAAACATCCAGTTTTCAAAGGGATATTGTTGTTCGCATAACATGATTCAAGTTTTAAAAAGCACATCTTTTGGATAGTTATTTTAATGGCAGACTAATATTCTGCATTTACTTTCTAACTTCGTGAAAACTCATTTTATTGGCAAATTACATTACACCCAATCCCTTTATTATTATAACCATTTGACGGAATCAACCTGGGACTGACGACAAAGTCTCGGTTAAGAATAATTGTTCAAGACTAATTCAAAAGTGCAAACTGGTCCTGCAGCGTGATCCCGGGTCATGCTGTCCTTTCACGGGTGTGATTTGGAGCTTGGAGAAGGAGGTTCTGTCTCAGCGTCTTCGTTACTTGCACCTCTAGTCTGTCTCAAGCACCCAATAATCTCGAATAGCTTCAAAACGGAACGTTAGTGTACTACTAAATTTGGAATGAAGTCTATCATTTCGCTATAAGAATCGTTAAAATTGTAAAATCATGAGACACTTTTCTCATGAAAAATTATGGAAAGATCCTACCAGTACATAAAATAGAACTCCAGAGTGTTTAGAAAGTTAATTAATTTTATGAATATTAAGTGGAATCCCTATAACGAAATGTCAGCTTGGTTCCAGCTGAAAAATTCAAGGATAGAGAAAATTTGCGTATAGAGATTAGAGATTTTGCGTTATTTACAGTAATGTTACAAACCTTTAGTATGTGCGATATGTTCAAAAAATATTTAATTATGACTTTCAGTGCTAAAAATGAAGTAATTATTATAAATTTAAGTTAAAAATTATACTAATTTTCATTGTATAAAATAAAATGCTCAAAAGCTGCAAGACAACAACAATTTAGAGAATAATATGTACTAGTACGGATAAACATCAAAAATGCGTATTGTCACATCCATTTGTTGTTTCCACCCCCACTCCACCTGATCTCCTTGGAATCTTGATCCGTAGAAATGTTGTTCTCCAGAAAACCTAGGTCCCTACAACTGCATTTCATTTGACATAAAGCATTCTGTTGTTAGTGTGTTAGCGCCGGAATGAACAGTGCTAATTGTCCTCCAGAAATAGGCACGTGGAGTTGATTTGTTTGCACAGAAATTAGCAACTTTCTTCAAAATGACAAAAAATCGAAAAGATAAAGGTCGCACCGTTATAGGGAGACAACTCGTCATGGAGAATATTTTGAATGTTATTTAACGTCCTGATTAAAATTTCGTTATAGGAGAAATTGGCTAGAGACTTAAAGTTGTAGGGAGACTTACTGTATTTTATAATATATTGCATGTTAAGAATCTAAGTTAGTCTACATATCGGAATATGTCTTAAGTGCGAGTAGCGTATTCGCTATACTAAATTGATCTAATGACAAAATAAAGCATAATCAGTATTTCTTTTATATACAAAGACTATAACTTTTTTCTTTACGATGTCCGCCAGAAGTCAAATAAAAAAGATACTCAATGCGATTTATATTTTAAAAAATACTGATTTTTTTTTTTATTTTAGGGAAATATGCAATAAATTTAGTTATAACAGCTTTTAAATACTATATTAAAGAATTTATTACAAATTTAAGAACTAAATTTATATTAAAACTTTGAAACATCACGCATTTTCATTTACTTTGACTATTTTTCTGACTTCACCTACGATCTCTGCATTATAATAATAAATGTACACCTACAATGAAGTGAAAATCTTAATTTAAAGGCGTTACAAAACTGAAGATTTCAAGTCTTATCTGGAAGAAGACGCAGACAAAGCTTAGAACTAAGATTGAGGAAACTGCACTCGAGAACTGGTAGACTTTAGTCAGATACAACCTTTATTTATAACACACTTTTATCTTAACTGAACTTGTTGCCGGTTAGTAAACGTCAAACGGATTATACCCTGTCCGTGTCAGGTCCAGGGACCATTGAACGACAGACACCGTCAATAGTCCTGAGTACTGAGTGTCGGTCCTAGTAGCCATCAGGCTACGGCCCGATCCTCCCGTAGGAGGTACATACGTCATCACTGGCGAGAGGAACTCTGATCCTCACTTAATTATTTACCTCAGGGAGCGAGACCCCTTACTTATCCGAGAGGCTTCTGATCCAGATGACACGCCAGGGGGGAGTGTATGTTAGTAAAGATGGACATTGTAACGCTTAACTCACTACTTCCTGATGTGTAGAGTTTTGAAAACAGTTGCGTGCTAACGCGTTTCTCAATGGCAATACACTATTTTCATATTTTAGAATACCATATCAATTAATTGATAAATTTAATAAATTTTTATCCCCGCCACTCGGTATAGTACATTGGTGAATTAGTGAAAAAACTGATTTCAAGATAGCTAATATTTATAAAATAAATTTCAATTAAGAACAAAAAAGCATAGTCATCATTCAAGTAAGATTTCTACTCTTGCACCAAAAAAGTGTGGTTTGTAAACTGCTTTAAAAAATTCTAGTATTAAATTTATTCATTAATATGTTTCTCGCATTAAGCTCTTTTTTTTTAATTATGGAACCGAATCTCAAAGCAGTAAGTCAGACGCATACCGCTTTTTGCTTGAACTTGGAGGACAATCTCTCTGTCAAAATCTAATCTCCATTCTCCGCGAGAATTTGATGCGAGCCCCACGTAAAGAAGATTTAATTTCTACCCTTCAAAGTCCATCTCACAAAAAAAGAAGCTCCATTTTTATGATATATAACACATAAAACATTTACTATATCGGGGAAATTAATAGTTGAAACTAGAGACCATTTTTTAAAACCAGGGCGAGCTTCTAAAACTCTTTTTTCTCTCGCAACCACTTTGGGAAAGAAAATATTTTCCGCGACATTGCTAATTCACCGAAGATTGGAAGCAAAAAGATAACGTACGACATCTTCATTAATGAGGAAGTTAAAAGGAAATTAATTTTAGTCCATCAAACAAATTTTAATGAAATGAAGTAGTCAAGAGGATCTAATTTTTTGCTTACATACATTGTACAATCTGGAAGAAGTAACTGAAGTGATCGTTTCTGGCCCTCATTAATTTATGCGATCCCTGATTTAAGGTGCCTGTTTTAAAAGTTTCTACTTTCGCTGAAGACGGATCTCATCAATTAACTGACTATAACAAGTCTGCGAAAATCAAAGAAAAGCTACAGAAAAATAAATAATCTTATTTATAAGTTGGATAGATGATTATTCATAACGAAACCGGGAATACATTTTAAGCAAAGGAAAAATATTATGAATGCGATTTAATGGAATGCTCTGTTTTCTTGAGGTTTCGAATTCTCTAACAAGAAAAAATTACTTTATTTTTAGTTTTTAATACTTGGGAATTTAAGAATGTGTTTTCGATTTAAATAAAATTGACGAGTTCTTTACTAATTCTACAAATGGCATCTAAAGTGTACGTTGTACGTATCAAAGCGTCGACTCGCGGGGGCGAGTAAATAGATCTCATGAGTCAACCATTTGTAAAAATGGTAGCAATTAAAGTAATAACAATAGGAATTTTGAAGTAAAAACAAAACAAGGAACATAGTCACTTTTCATACAACTATCAAATGACTATAACTTGGGAATTTGTAGATGTTTTTCAATCGAGCCACTCGAACGTAGCAATCTAAAGACATCTACCATGTCTATCAATTATTCTCTTCATAAATTCTTTATCAATTTGAAAGTTTTAGTATGATACTGTGATTTTTTTTCGTGATCCAGTTAAATTGCTTTCCTTGTAGTAAAACTATAAATTTATTTCGTATGTAAATGTGACTTGATTTATCTCTTCATGAGTTATGTACCAACTATTAACTTTACAGACTTTACCACCTGACAATAGAACATAGAACAATACAATACTTTCGATAATTTAATAAAAAAAATACAATGAAATAACTAGCCAAAAAATGTTTTTTCGACCGCGTCAACGCTACAAGATACAAGTGGAATGACTAGAAAATCTGAGAATTTTCGAGCTCCGTTCAGCCACAGAAAGCAACTGTCATTGTTTTATTATTTTTTTCTAAAGGGAAATTAAGAACAAAATTGTAGTGGATTTTAAATAAAATCTAGAATTTGGTTTAGTCTTGGGGGGCTGTGTTCCGATACCCCGTGATTCTGCCACTGCTGTGATTCATTGTAGACTCCATGAACAATGTATTAAACGCATCCATCAAGTAATTGGACACAAGCTGAGATTGAATACAGATGGCCGGAACTAAGTCGTCACCACGCAGACGAAGAGTTCCGTTTCAGGAATGGGGTGATTCTAAATTGTCGAAATTGTTAATATTAGGCGGTGTAGCTATAGCTATATAAAAGATCAGAGCCGGCCTGAATAAGGGGGGCCCGTGCAAAGTTGGTCTGCTAGGCCAGAAGCTAAATTTCTTGAACAGAAAATAATTTATTGATTTTGCTCATTTATTACATTGACAATTTGATATAGAAAATAAAATGTAAAAATTAAATTATTTTAATAAAGTTAATATTTCAGTCGCACAAAAAGATCGTTAATAAATCAAATAACAAAAAAATTATTATTTCATAAATACAATTTGAATATGCGGCTTACCAGGAATAAGTTGGATAACACGTAAGAATTTATTTTCATTTTCTTACATGTGTTTTGCAGAAAATCGTAATGCCATATTTATTTTTTTTTTGCTAATTCGAATTCGATAGATGGCTAAGGAGGTTAACGTTCTTGAATTAATGCTGATTTCAAGTCATTTTTTTATTATTTTCAATCTAAGTACATGATCTTCTTCAGAGATGACACAATTGGTGAAGGTCAATATAGTTTTCAGAACAATAATAAAATTTGGATACAATGCAAATAAATTATTTTTATAGAAATAAATAGTAATATTGTGTATTGAATTGAAATAAATAAATATAATATTGTTATATACAGTAGAGGTATCATGCATGATATATAAGAATAAATAAATATAGTAATATTGTGTATTGGAATCTGGAATAGTTTTACCATCTCACGAACGGATAAATTCTACAATACGTAACTGAACGAAGTAATTG
>BGPR01001340.1:88837-120485 GCA_013235015.1 Araneus ventricosus | reverse complement strand
TCTTTTTGTTTGTTATGGATGGAAAAGGAGAATCATGACGATCATGTGTCCACTGTTTTTTGCCGAAATAATTCTTTATTCTCTCATTCGATTCCATTTATGTTTTTGTTATGTTTTTTTTAGTATTCAGTACTTCTTTTCATAAGAATTTTCAGTTCCTTGTATTAGAATGTTTTATCCATTATTATTTTTTAAAATAAGTGTTGGATATCCACGAGACAAATGAAATAAACTCAGCTGACTGCTCTGAAGTTTGATGAAGTTTTTCTTTTGTTGAAAGATTTGTGAATATTTTTTTTTCATTTGTTATGAGTGAAATAGAAGAAGCACTACGAACATGTTTTTTGCTGTCCACTGTTTTTTGCCGAAATAACTTTTTATTCTCTCATTCGATTTTTTTTTCCTAAGTTAAAAAAAAGTATATTTTTTCCATAAGGGTTGTCAGTTCCTTTTATGAGAATTTTTTTTATCTATTATTATTTTTTAATGAAGCGATGGTTTAAAAAATTACAAAACATTGAGAATAAAATATTTAGCAATTCAAACATAAACTTTTTGGGGGGGATTTCGTAGCAGTTTCTTATATCGATATACATGTTAGCTTCAAAAATTAAATATTCAATATGTTTTTTTTTATATATTATTCTAACTGGTGTTGAAGTTCGAGTCTTATTCAATCAGAGTAACAAAATTTAAAATAGAAAATAATCTACAGGAGAATTAATTGAATGAAATGCTTTGCAAAATTCGAAAAGTAGTAACACATAGAAAAAAGCATTTCATAAATAAAATTAACGACAATCGTTGACAATCAAGATTAATGGAATTCCCAACTAATTTTGATTAATATAAAAGGAGATTTTATATTTGTTCCACTGTAAATTCAATATAAAAAATGTTTGTGAAGTTTGTATTAACTTTTTAAAGAAAAATAAATGAACAAAAGCCATGAAAAAAAATCAAGTCGCAGCCATGAGAACATAAAATACTATTTTTACAAAATTCCATTGGTTAAATGAAGAAAAGTAAAATTTTTGAATAATCATTATTTTTAAGATTTTTTCATTGGTAACCACAACTTTTTAATCCTTTTTCATTCGCGACCATTTTTCGTAATTACATTTATTTTCGAAAAATTATTTCGCATCCCACAAGTGTACATGTATGGTCAATGTAATATTAATTCATAATAAAAAGAAAGAAATTTGGTTAAATATATTTTTTGAAAAATGTTAATAAAATGCATCGAAATAAATGACTTCGTGAATTATTTTTACTTCCTAACATCGAAAAATAGTACAGAAGCACGTAATGTTAGTGTTATGTAGACCATAAATTTCATGAACGAAACATCACGTGCGAACAACACTCCGAGTTTAAAAAACCCGCTGTAGGGAGATTATCTCTCTTCCCCCCACTGAAAAAATGACAAAGTTTGTTTATTGTGCTTTCGAAAGTCCAGATTATTGGCATCCAAATAATTTTCATGTTAAAATGGGTTCAAAGAAAAGCTACAAGTCTAAATTTTTTGTAATCTTGAATTTTAATATATTTTTCCAGGAATTATGTAACTATGCAAAACTTCCATTTTTTTCCCTACATAATTATAAAAAGAACAAATTAATATGTTTGCAGTCACCCTGATCAAGATAATTTTTTTCAGAAAAAAAACAGCAGTGATAAGCTCAATAAAGATAATGGGAAAAAACATTATATTTCATAATATCTTTGCTGCTCTTACTTTCATAGCGGTCAGTAATCATTGCATAGTTACAAATAACTTCCATTAGTGTCCAATGGGAACTACTTTTCTATTTCTTCTTCTTTTTTTATTATTATCTTGAGCTTTAATTTTGTAACTGTGCTAAATTATTAACTATAAAAAATAGAATAATTCTGCTATTTCTTGTTGAGTTTTCAGAAAAAAATTTCACAAATTAAAGAATATACTTCTTTATGTTCATGTTAAAAGAAAACTGCTTTCATAATAGTGTCATAACCCAGCTGCGATATTTGATACTTGCAATGTAGCAGTCACAGCTCACGTTAACGGCAGATAAATTACCTCGATAGGAATAACACTGATTGATGGATCGCCTCTGATATGTTTGATCCTAAACTTGTTTTGAAGTTACATCAGAATAATGAACTCAGTTATTTAAACTTAAAATAACTATGCATCATAACCAGCGGGAGTGGCCTCCCCTAAACTTTCTCGTATACTTCTCAAAAATTTGTCATTTCCCCTCCCCCTGCGTGGATAAAAAATTCGAACATACTGTAACCCAGAATGCAATGACTATCAGAAGGTTTTTCATTGTAGATTATAGAGATTGTGAAATATTTAGGTGAAGAATCAAATTCAAAGAGATGCGTATGTATTAAAACTTAGCAATATTTATCTTCTATCACACTCTAGCAAGCTCCGCTAATGCGAGCGCGAGCGAAAAGAAAACAGGTGAAAATGACCTCGTTCGCTATCGTTGAATAGCTTGCGCATGCGCAGAGATTACTTCCAGTGCACAAGTAAAAAAAATGAATATGCAATTTGAACGTCTTTTTTTTAACCGATTGGTACTAAATTTGGGCACAGATCTATAATTAATGTTAGTAACCGTCATACCAATTTTATTTATCTAAGCTAAAGGGTTTAGGAGATATAATTTTTACAATTATGCGATTATATAATCCGACAGACAGTCAACCCTTCAGCGGATTTGGTCCAAAATTTGATGATAAAACATAATAAACTACATTCATGATGATAAAAATGTTTACCAAATTTTATCTAGCTAGCTATTCAAGTTTGTAAGTTATCGCGTTCACATTAACACGGATATGCAGACAGACTTTCCGTGGACGAATTTTGTCCAAAATTTGATAGAAACCTACAAATTATGTGTAAAGACCACATACCAAATTTCATCCCCGTAGCTCTAATAGTTTTCGAGTTATCGTGTTCACAGACAGACATAATTCCAAAATTGTGTTTTTCGGACTCGGGGAGGTCTAAAACGTAGAGATCCGTCAAAATCTCGAGTTCGAATTTTTTGACGATTACAATACTTTCTCTTTGTATACTTCGTATACGAGAAAGTAAAAAAGAATCCAAACATGTATTACAACCAGCGAGAGTGAGCTCCTCTAAACTTTCTCGTATACTCCATAGCAAAGGTGTCATTCCCTGCTCTCCCCCCAATAAAAATTACAGACCTTCGGTAATGCTACAAGTACCAAGGTTTTATGGAACGTTTTGGAATATAAAATTTTATTAAAGATATCACTCACTTACTCGCCTACACCAGGCGTTTCATCTCGAAATCCAATTTTAGGGATTGCCATAATTTCTGCTGCTCTTATCATTCTTGATTTGGGTTTGACCACAATTTTCTTTGACCTTCGTAGACCGTGCCAAAGCGAAAGGAAACCTTACTGTAAACAACAGTTTGGCAGCAGCTTACTATCGCCAAGCAGCAGTAAACTGCGCCAACATAATAGCAATATGCAATTGGAACGCCTTTTTTTAAACTGATTGAAATCAAAGTTAGACGCAAGTCTACAATCAAGATTAGAAGACCGCATATCAAATTTCATTTATCTAAGTCATTGCGTTTAGGAGTTATATCGTTTACAAGCATGAGATTATACAGACCGACAGGCAGTCAACCCTTTGACGGATTTAGTTCAAAATTTGATAGGGATCTACATTCCTGATGATAAAGCTATGTACCAAATTTGATCTCTCTAGTTATTTTAGTTTTTGAGTTATCGTGTTCACATGAACACGGACAGACAGACTTCCCGTGGACGGATTTTGTCTGAAAGTTGATAGAAACCTACAAATCATGTGTCAAGATTACATACAAATTTCCCTGTGGCTTTAATAGTTTTTGAATTATCGTGGTCACAGACACACAGACATAATTCCAAAATTGTGTTTTTTGAACTCAGGGAGGTCTAAAACGTGAAGATTCATCAACGTGTGTTCGAATTTTTTGAAGATTACAATACTTTCTCTTTGTATACTTCGTATACGAGAAAGTAGAAATGTCATATAAAGGCTCTACAGCAGAGATTCCCAACCTGTGGTACGCGTACCCCTGGGGGACGCGAAGGACTAGTTGGGGGTACGCGAAATATAAGTCGTAATGGGGGAAACAAGAAAATATAAGGAATAAAAAAAGTTTCAAAATTTTTCTGCCCCAGGTTAATAACTAATTTAGTAACTATGCCTTTTGAATGGCTGATGGTTACGGAGTGTAATTTTTAACTATCTTTAATAAGTTACTGCGAAATTATTACAATACTGATTTCATTTGTTATGGCTTTGAATCAATACCATTGTAAAAATGCTATAAAGTGTAAATTCAAAAATAAGACTAGCAAATGTTATTAATTCGAGTCATTCGATTCTGAAGCTAACCTAAGCCCTTAACATCACTGATAAAAACTTTTTGCATAGCGGATGGCTGGTGGGGGAGAGGATACGACAGTGGGGGTACGCGAAAATAGAAAGATTAATCAAGGGGTACGCGAGGAAATAAAGTTTGGGAACCCCTACGCTACAGTGTAAGGGGAAGAAACAGAAGTGTTTCTGTCCATTAAACATGAACATGTGACAAAGGAATACCGAAGTAAAAAATATCTAGCATAATAAAAAGAGGATAATGAAACAAAACAATGGAAATTTAAGCTGATGGACGGCTAAGGAAATTGCTGCTCGTCGAGAGATGAAAATTTCATTATATTTGTTTTTGTTAACTATTTTTACTGTGCTTACTTTGATATTGAGGGATTGAGGAACAACTTCTTGAGATATTTGCTTTACAAAAAATTGGATTTTACTTGCATGATGTATCTTCTTCACTCCTACGTAATATTTTTAATAGCCCTAGTTTATCCTCCAGACGAGATATTTCTTGCGTTCTTTTCTTTTACAAAGTTATTAATGGTTCAATTGATTGTAATGATATAATGAGCTCAATAGATTTCGCTGTGCCCGCCAGATTTTTAAGAAACCAGAGTTCCTTTCCAAATTTAGATTCAAAATTTAATTATATTAACAGGTTCTCGTTATATAGGTTTTATAAAAGTTTTGGCACGTTCTCTGATGAACTTGACATTTTTAATATGTCTCTCCGTGCTTTTAAGTCGAAATGTCTGCATCTTTTAAATACATGATACGTTTTATTTTGCCTTCCTACAACATTTTAGATTTTTATGCTATTTGATTTTTCGTGTTCTTATGTATTCGACAGTTTTTGGCGCCGTGTTTGATTTATTTTTATCTTAAGTGTTGCATTTTTTTTTATCTCAAGTGTGTATCTACGCTTTTAAACTTTTAAACTTTTAAACTCCTGGTGTGTTTTTAGTAGACTCGGTGTTTGCGTGTTTTGACTTTTTGACCCTTGCCTTTTGGAAATGAATTTTAAATTTTTTTAAAAAATACGGCTTTTGGTGTCATAGTGTGTCTTAAAGCTTTTGTGATAATGTGTTTTTGTTTTTAATTATACATACGTTTGCATAAGTTTTATGATTTTATGTATTCTCTGTGTTCTACTTTTTGCTTTCTAAGGCATATTCTTTTTATTTACTCATTGTGACTTTTGTTCTTTGTGTGTTTGTCAGCACTCTGTAAATGGAGTTTTCTCTGTAGTGTGCTTTTCTTTAAATAAATAAATAAATATTGTTATTACTATTTAAATTCATATTCTTTTAAAAAATTACATTATATATCTATATCAGTGGCGAATCTAGGATTCCGATCTGGGGGGGGGGCCGAGGTCATAAAAACTTTGTATCGTCGTGATGAATGTCAAACTTCAAGGCTGAAGTAAACCAAAACTCTTTAACTTTACAGACTTTACTCACTTGACAATAAGAATCATAAAGAACAAAACGATACTTTCTATAATTTAAAAAAATTACAATGAAATAACTAACCAAAAAAATGTCTTCGACCGCGTCGATGCTACAAGTACAAGTAGAATGACTGCAAAAGTAGCAAATTTTTCGAGCCTTTCAAGCCAGAAAGTAATGTTGAAACGTTTTTATTATTTTTTTAAAGAGAGAAATTAAGAAAAAACAGTTGTAATGATGTTAAATTAAATCAGGAATTCTGACTTGGCTCTGGGGGGGGGGAGGGGCTGTAGCCCGATAGACCCCCTGGATTCGCCACTGATCTATATATTTAAAATAATTGGCAAAATGTATTTAAAATACGCTGGTGTCCAAAAATAATTCACCATTTTTAAGATGCTAAAAAATTGGAGTTAATACGGTTACTATGATTCGCAATCAGTTGCTGAGAGTCGTTGGGCATACTATCGTCGGAACTCACATTTTAAGAAGGAGATGAAACTTCCATCAATGGTTATGTTTGATGTGCATAATATTTACAGGCATTTTCGTAAACATAGCACAAATATTCGGGAATATATAAAGGTTTTCTTTTAAAAAATCTAAAATTTTCCGTACATTTTTTACTCATAACTTACATAGTTTTAAATCAAATTGTATGAAACTTGTAGAATTTTTGAAAATATCTAAAAGAGGCCCTGTATTAAAATTTGAATTAAATACTTTGAATATTACAGGAAATATGAGCGTCTGTAGTAAATAATTTTTACTGCGCATGAGCGAAACGTACCGCAATTTTTCTTTCTTAACTTATGAGCCAGGTATATAGGGCAACTTATGTAAAAAAAATTCAGTTCAATTCCGTTAGTATTCAGAAAGATATCGGCATTGCAACGAGGTGAATTTAAATTTATCTTTGAGAGAAGCTAAGTGATGAGGGTTCTTGCACAAACTGATATTTTTAAAACTTGAATTCTTCGAATACTAAACGTCGAACTGCAATTTAAATTATGTATTTAATTTGTAAGTATATATGAGTATTCAGGATGTTCAACATTCATAAAATTCAATATTATTCACATGAAATGCTATAAATATTTTCTTGCAATTTTTTTTCACTGTCACGGAAACTTAATTTCATTAACTGAGATGGTCGTTCGGATCATATATTTTAACAAACAGTATAAACCGAATACAATAAAATCGAATTTTAATTATTATACGTGAATTGTAGATTTTAACGGTTTCATTGACATCTCCTAAGCTAACATTTGAATATACCTAATTTTGAGGATGAAATCGAGATTATAAACTATGGCAGAAAAGAACATGGAGAAAAATTAATAGAAAATAAAAAAAATGTTCAAATTAGAGAAAATCGTCTAAAAACGGAGAACGTAAGTTCGATAAATTCTGCACGTTCGTACGCACAAATGCGCTTTTCATCTTCGCATGAGATAACTTCTAATATTACAAATACAGTGAGTGATCAGTTAACGAACAGTTCGGATTGCAAAAAAATAGGGCATTGAACCCTTTTGTGAAAGATTTACACATCTGGCCAAAAGTATCCGGACACTTTCAGATTTTCACATTTTTAAGAATTTCTCATGAAAGGATTGACTGACTGCCCTTAAGGTATCCGACTGGTTTAAAATCGTCGTTTTTGATGAAATTATCAAAAAAAATCATGACTTAATTTTGTAGCCTGTTTAATCAGCTTTCTAAAACTGTCTCACTTTTTACTCTATGTGAATTACAAATGGAGTTACAGCTGTTTTTTTTACCGAACTGTAAGCATTATTTTATGTTGCATAAAAACTTTAAATGTGTTTTTCTGAGAAATGATATTTTTGAGGAAAACTGTCGACCGTAACAATGATTTCTCAAAAAGTTATTCAAGTATTGATATGAAATTTTCTGAGATTGTTTTCTGTAATATGCTTGATGTTCTCCTCTAAAAACTAAGGTCAATTTTAAAATCAAGTATTATTTTTAAGTGCTTAAAGATAAACGAAAAGCAAATTTTGTGAAAAATTACCAGTTTAGTAACTATGTTCAGCTATATCTCAAAACTATTTTGAAGTACAAGAAATATTTTAGAGCATAACACAGATAACTGTCATAAAAATGTACTTCTACAAGGATTTATGTATATTTAGAATATGATTTTGTCTATGGCTGTTAGCGTAAGGCAAATATTTTAGTCATTTTTCTTCTAATTTCTCAGTTTTTTTTTTTAAATATTATTTTGAAAGCCTAATTTTACAATATTTTCATAGTTTTAAAACATATGCAGTTGGAAAATAACATTAAAAATATATATATAAGTTATTTTTCAAAAAAATGTCTCCGAACACAGTCGAATACCTTAAACTTCGACCATATGAAGAATAGGCTGTAACTCACATTTTACATTGAATATTCGTGCCTGAACTGATGAAGACAACAACTTTTTTGGCCCACTCCGCTTTACAGAACACTGATAATAAGATGAGACTTTCAGAAATGGTTATGTTTAACGTGCATAATATTGACAAGAATTTTTGTGAACTCAGAGCAAATATTTGGGAAGATATAAAGGTTTTTTTTAAAAAAATCCCAAATTTTACAGCCTGTTTTTTGCTTATAACATGCAGAGTGTTCTGTTATATTATACGAAACTTACAGAAAAAATGACAATATGTTAGAGAAGCATGTTGTAAATATTTGTAAAAAAAAAGTTTGAATATTACAGGAGATATGAGCATTTTTAGTAAATAATGTTTTACTGCGTATGCGCGAAACACAGCGTAATTTTTCTGTCACAACTTTAAAGCTAGATGCATAGGGCAACTTATATAAAAAAAATCCATTTCAATATCATTAGTATTCAGAAAGATGTCTGCATTACAACGAGCAGAATCTTAGCTCCTATCGAAGAGAAACTTATCATTACGTGCATAACTTAAATTCCAGCTAATTAGGCACTATAAATAACAAAAATTTTATTACTTTAATTATATTATTTACATGATTATTAACAAGTTACATGTTGTTACAATTTTACCGCCAAACGATATTTTTAAACATATTTCTTTTATGGCCAAACGATTTTTTTATCTGATTAATTTCTTTTCTTAAACTATTTTAATAATTCTACAAATTTATATTTTTTTATTCGTTACAAATATTACAAGTGTTCATGAGTATTTAGAAAATTTCTAACCACTATACAATTCAATATAACTATTCAATGATATAAGTTTAAAAAATATCAATTTGTGTACAACCCCTCATCTTTTAGCTTTTCTTCGATAAGAGCTGAAATTCTGCTAGTTGTAATGCCGATATCTTTCTTAATACAATTGATATTGAACTGAATTTTTTATATATAAGTTGGCCTATATATCTGACTTCAAAGTTGTAAAAGAAAAATTCTGCTATGTTTCGCACATGCGCAGTAAAAAATTATTTACTAAAAATGCTCATATTTCCTGTTATATCGAAATTTTTTCCCCAAATTTTTACACAATGCTTCTGTAATATATTGTCATTATCCTGTAAGTTTCGTATAATATAACAAAAAAACTGTGCATTTTATAAGCAAAAAACAGGTGGGAAAATTTGGGATTTTTAAAGAAAACCTTTATATCTGCCCAAATATTTGTGCTGTGTTTACAAAAATTCCTGTAAATATTATGCACATTAAACATAACCATTTCTGAAAGTTTCATCTTGTTATCAGTATTCTGTGAAGCGGGGTGGGCCAAAAAAGTTGTCTTCATTAGTTCAGGCCCGAATATTCAATGTAAAATATGAGTTACAGTCTATTCTTTACATGGCCGAAATTTAAGGGCATTCAGTTAATCCTTTCCGGAGAAATTCTAAAAAATGTGAAAATCTGAAAGTGTCAGGATACTTTTAGCCAAATAGTGTATATGTTCAAGCAATGAACGCTACACAGAACCAACACAAACAAAAGCCGTAACATTTCTAGAATTGCATCTTAATTCCATTTCTGGGTGTGCCTGTCCACAAAGAGAGGAACAGGAGAAAGTGGGGTATCAAATGTTCTCGCAGGAGCAGCAACGGACTCGCCTGGCTGACAGATAAGAACGTAAATCGTAGATAATAACAAAATTGAGAAGTGTAAACCTTTATGTCTAT
Source organism: Araneus ventricosus (assembly GCA_013235015.1). Lineage (NCBI taxonomy): Eukaryota > Metazoa > Arthropoda > Arachnida > Araneae > Araneidae > Araneus > Araneus ventricosus. The sequence continues at coordinate 110,477 of BGPR01001340.1, read as the reverse complement.
GAAATGTTCATGGAATGAGATTCTGTCAATGACATACGTAACATTTTTATAAGCTACATAATTGATTTCAGTTCTCTGAGTGTTTATAAGTGTTTTTCTAAACTTATTAAAAAAATCATATTATTGTGGGCCTTAAAAGAGTGGAGTGCCTAAAACTGTGCTAACCACAGAAACCAAGCAAAAATATATATTACTGTTATCGCAAGTTAATATATGTAGTAGAAGATGAAATTCTTAATAATTTTGGGAGCCCACCAGTGGCCTAATGAGTTACGACATGTCATAGCTACGGAACATGGATCGGAAGAAGGTTATAAATTAAATTCTTGAAATGTGCTCTTAACCAGCATTATTCAAAAACTGGTAGACAATGTTCGCGCCTTAGCCACAAATTGCCTATTACAGTCCGGCTGCCAAACGGAGATTTTCCTGGTTTTTCCACCAAGTGAAACACAAATGTAGACCAGTTCCCACTGAAAGTCCTCCAGGAGGATAACCTATTCTCCATATATAGGAGGTAAAGACTATAACTTAATACCCGTCCTAGCAGTAGCCGTTCGGAAAACTGAACGGGTGGCCACAGATAGCAATTCATGTACTGTGGTTTGCACAAAATAGTCATCACCGGTCCATGAACAAATATCTACTTAAGGAGGTACGTCCCATCATCGGCGATGGCCGATTAACCTGGCAATACCACTATTACCGTACCCCCAAGAGAAGCGAGGAGCGTACTTGAAACTTTTTTATTAATAACAAAATGCTTATTAATTTGACTTTTTTGCGGAAATATTTCTCATTTTTTTATGAAATAATTCATAAATTAATAGTACAAAAATCTACTTTCATTTATCATAAATCATAATATAGAGTACTACAATTATTTCTTGTATTGTTAGCCATTATTTTTGGGGGCATCTTTTCGTTGGGGGGGAATGCAGGACATAAAACTTTCGTGGTGATTGGCGGTCTCATTCGCATCAGTGGCGAATCCAGGGGGGGCGATCGGGGGGACCCCCCCCCCCCCCCAGACCCAAGCCAGAATTCTTGATTATATTTAACATTATTACAACTGTATTTTCTTAATTTCCCTCTTTCTAAAAAATAATGAAACGTAACAACATTTCTTTCTGTCTTGACAGGTTCGACAATTTTCCTGCTTTTTTAATCATTCCACTCGTAGTGTTAACGCGGTCTAAAACATTTTTTGGCTAGTTATTTCATTGTGTTTTTATTAAATTATCGAAAATATTGTAGTGTCCTTTGTGATTCTTATTGTCAGGTCAGTAAAGTTAACTCTATCGATACGGGACCGTCCCATACGTCCCTTCAAGCAAAAGACGATAGCCGTTCGAAACGTCCGAATGTCACTCTGAAATTTCCACCCCCTTGCGTTAAGTGTGGTTGATTTCACACCCACGGCGTGTGCTTTCCTCTTTAGAGTGGCTCTCCCAGATGTGTTTGGGGAAGAGGGGAGTTTTCTTACAATTCGGACAATGCCAGCTGTCATTGTGGTTTTTAACGGGGAAAGTGAATTTCCCTTATCTTTGATAGAGGAGCTCGGACGTTCCCGTATTTTGAGGTCCCTTTATTTCAACGGTCTTAGGAATCAGAGGGTTAAAGTGTTTTGACTTACATAAGCTATGAGGTCACGATAGTACAAAATTTTTATGACTTCAGCCCTTCCCCCAGACCCAAATTTTGGATTCACCACTGACCACCATAAATTTTTAGGACTCCAGATCGAATTAATCAAATTCGCATTAAAAACCGTGGTAGATCAATGTTTTGTTAACGAATAATTCGGATAACGTTATTCGTCTTTGAACGGACCTTGTTCGTCAATCGGTCACCATAATATCAGCATAACGCCAAATTTCGAAAGTATGAAAATTTTGCATGTGCATAGTTGAGTCATTAGAATAAAGAAAGGAAAATAAAGAAAATGGAGAATGATTAAAAAATTATTAGTTCAAAAGAACTTCGATTAACCGCCATCGTCGGGACCAGGACTGAGACGGATAACAGAAATCTCTTAATACTTATGTACAGTAACGTTATTTCACTTCTGTCTTGGGACGAAATTGAAAATAAAATCCTTTAAAGGTGAACAATATATTCATTCATGTTGCATTTAATTTTACAAAACGATCAAGAAAAACTTCAATACAAGAATAGCAATGTGCAGAAATGTATGGTAAAACTATGAATCTATGTTACTTTTTGCTTTTTAGACGATGACGAATAACAGAAACTGATGGTTAATCGAAGTGTCACTGTTACTTGAAAGCAAGTAAAAATATTCGTTGCATCAAAATCATAAAAATTACATAAATTTTAACGGACACAGGAAGGAAGGGATGTATTAAAGGACAGATATACTTTGATAGACTTTGTATGCAATCTCCAATTTCATCTTCAAAGCTGTTGTTGTTGTTTCTTATTCCAGTTGTTCTAGTCCTCAGCTAGACCAAGTCCAAGAGTCCGCTCGCCCACAGAAAATCACGAACCAGTTCAGGACTTTCAAGGAGGTTCCTCTTCTCCAGCTCCATACATGAGAGCAGACGGTCTGTATTAGATTGGTGTGTATTGCACTTGAGGCACACAGGAAAAACCCCAAGCCCTATTATGCTGCCTCATCGTGGCGGGGGTGGTGGCCTTGGGCGATGTACATCTGGAGTTTTTTCTCCTGGCAGGGTCACCCAAGGCGTGAAGGCCATTCCATTATACCCAGTTAAAGCATAAAGGCAATGGACAAAGTCAGACTTCTTCCCTCGGTCGTCCAAGGCCTAGTGCCAACAGAAGCTGAACTCTCCTCCCTTACCATGAATCGTTCGTTCAAAGCTGTAGTGAAAACTGCAATAGCTTCTGTATCAATAGGTCATAAAAACACTTTGAAATACATTTTTGTAAATCATATTCATAGAAATTTGGTTTCAGGCTCGAATCTTGCTTCTACCTATGATGATACATTATCAAGTCAAGTCATACATCCACATCTTGGCGCGGTGTGGAAGTCTGGAGGGCATGGGTCAGCCAAGGAGCTGTCCTCGTTAATAAACCGCAGTAAAAAATTACTATGAAAATTAATACTGTTCATTGATTAGCTTCGAAATGGGGCGTTAATTTTTAAAAAATAAATCAAATTTAGATTGCTCTTACTAGGGTACCAAATTCACTCAATGCTTCATTTAATATTATAAGATATGGTTGAAGGTTGGGCAGATAAAAGAAACCGAACCAATAATGACTAAAAATATAATCGTATGACACGTGAAGCATTTCATGTTTAGTATTAATGAAATGAAGGAAAAGGAGACAGCATAGGAAGGATCAACACATGAAAACGCTTTAAAAGAAAGCAGTCTTTTCAATGAAGCTACGTATGTGTGTCAAAGAGCTGCATATATATAACATCTTGTCTCTTGAGGTTAATAAGAAACTTTTGAGACGAAATCATTCTGAATATTCATCGTCGAAACCTCGTTGACGACCTGAAGTCATCTGGACACAATGTGACCATGTTTGCCGGCTCATAAACTTTTCTAATGTCTAGTTCATTTTTTACTTTTATTCAGTGTTATTAATCGCATGTAATGTTAATAAAGAGCTAACAAAATTATTTAATTAAGTTATCTTTCTATACAGAAAAAGGCTGGTGTTGTAATGGGGGTCGCAGTGGTCTCGTGGTAGAACCTCGGCTTCAGGACTCGAAGGTTCGAGACCCGGCTCTACGAAAAAATCGTCATGTGTAGAAGTCGCATCGAATCCACCTGGTGAGCACTAAATTTTTCGAGGGTCAAAAGCTTTCCTGTTGGTGTGGTGCGGAAATTTAGAGAGGGGGACAGCCTCAGATGTCCTCCTCACCACCTCACCATAGCTCAAAATTATGAAGTGCATCTCAAAATAACCCAAGCGTAGCTTCAAGACGGGAAGTTATTCTGACTAAACTACCTGGCAATGTAATGGGCAAATACGAAGCTCTTGTATTTATATTTAGAATTAAAATTTCAATTTGATTGGTAACTTTCATTTTATTGAACAGAATACCTCAGCATTATTCAACGAATTGGCACTTATTTGCTTCGCATGGTTTTATGTCTCAGATTCAGAAACTCTGTATCGGCAATGTTTATCCTGGCAATGAGTACGACTGTAAATGAAAAGTGACTCCTCTGTAAACCAGTGGCGTCACACCGAGATTGTAACATGTATTAGATATACTTTGGCAAATGCTACTACACAATTAAATACAAACATGGCATATCATTGTGCCTTCTTTTTCTACCAAACTCTTTCCAAATTCTACCAAGTCTAGGACGGGCTTTGAACCCGCCAACAATATCTGAGATCTGATTGTCAGAGATTTACTAACAAAAGTTGTAGTACAAAATCTCAAGCACACGGGTGGAGTGCTTCAGAAATGAAAATATTATAATAAAAAAAGGAAACCGATGAATTCAGTATATTTATGCATAAAAAAAGCTGTCTGAGTTTTTTTGACGTCATAACAGAAATCGCATTCGTTCCATTTGATAATGACGCAGACCAATGAGACAATTTAGCAAAACGAGGGGAAAAATACACAAAATAAACAAATAAAAAAGATGCTGGAAGATTTTGGAAAATAAATAACTATTTGATATCCACATCGATGAAGCAACGTAAGATAATAAAGAAAAGAAACTGCTTAACTCATCTAAAAAAAACCTGTCAAATAGCAATTGCGTCCGTCCGCTGGATAAGTTCAAGACCCTATAATTTAGCAAAAAGATTCTTATTTTCCAAACACACAGAGAAAAAAAGCAAACACAAAATAAGCAAACAAAAAAATTAAAAAATATTATATTAGAAAAAAATTAATTCTGGTATAAATCTTATTTGATATTAAATCCGCATCAATGAATCCACATAAGATAAAAAGAAGAAAAGAAACTGCTAAAACCAGCTAAAAAAACTATTATAACTCCTATTTGATATTAAATCATCAGAAAAAAGAATCAAAACAGTATCCTGTGTGTATGCTAATTTGTAGACAGGCTGTCTGGTCTGAATCTTTGGCACGTAGCCAAACCACAAATCACGTGAGCGTTACAGAAAGATTTGGGCTAATATAATATAAACTAGAAGATTTGTGCCCGTCAAAGACTGGCTTTTATCTTGCCAACAATATCTCAGATCTGATTGTCACAGATTTACTAACGAAAGTTGAAGAAAATCTCCTGCAGATTGTTAGAGTGCTTACGAAATAAAAAAAAGCATGAAAAACAGAACTGATGAATCAACTGGCACTAACTTTCGTTTTGTTAATAACTTTATTTTTAACAATTATTTTCGTTTCGTCAGAGTAAGAATAATGTAAAATCCATTAACAAAAAAAAAAATGTATTACCAAATACAAAATAAAAAAAGGATGAATTGATGAATGCAAATCTTTAAGTAAAAATTTCAGTGCAAGAACATTTAAGGAAAAAATACAAAATATATAAATATTCAATTCCAAAATTAAGTACGAAAAAGAAAGAACCCTTTTAACAAAAACTAAAGTATTCTAAATAGTTCTGCGTGCTTGAATTAAATAAAAAGAAAATAATAATTCAACATAATTTAACTAAAAGACCTCTTCCAAGTGGATGAATCAATATAAAATAAAAAAGAAAGGAAGCTTCTAAACTCCGGCTGAAAAAATAGCAATAATGTCCGGTTGGATAATTTGAAGATCTTATAATTTAGCAAAAAGATTCGGTGTTTCCCAACACTCAGAGAAAAAAAAGCAAACACAAAATAAACAAATAAAAAATACCAAAAGATTATATTAGGAAAATAAATTAATTCTGGTATTGATATTAAATCATCACAGAATCAAAACAGTATCCCCGCGTATATGCTAATTTGTAAACAGGCTGTCTGGTCTGAATCTCTTTTGGCACATAGCCATCCCCACATTCCTGAGTGTTACAGAAATGTTTGGCCTTTTCTAATATAGATGAGAGATAAAAGCTTCGATCAAATAATGCGATGCATAAATTTCAATGTCCCTCATACATTGTGGAACAGGGCCACTGAAAGAATAAGGAATTAGATCAGCAAAGTTACAGTACAATAGAAAGCAATCTTTATAAATTTAATTAGAAAGCTCTACATTCTAAAAGTAAGAAACAGAAATTTAAGTAATAAGCAAATTCTTTAAATTTTTTTCCTACTCTTTCATTTTCAAATTCCAGATGGTTTCCAGATCAGTTTAAATAATGTCTCGTAAATGGACATAATCACCCCTCACATTTCAAAATTATGTTTCGCTTGCCCTATTTATTAATGAAACAAACGCGAAACTTTAGTCTCCAAATGGTAACAAACTCTATTTTGGTAATTCTTTATGTAACTAACATTTGTTTCCACGCGTTGTTTTCATCTCCCGTCGCATGGCGTAACATTTCTTAAAATAGATCACAACTAAGATATCTTTTCTCTGCAATCTGAAACTTTCTGACAAAAAAAAATGTACTCCAGCCATTCTTGATTGCAAGAATAAAAGATTTTTGTCTCGTTCCAACAAGTTTGACTCTCATCTGCAGATTGCTTATGGTGAGACTCAAAGAAGACTAATAAGAAGTTTATTTTTGAGTTCATATGAAATGCATGCCTATATTTCGGAGGGGAAAAATCACTGAGGTTAAAAAGTAAGCTTAATTAAATTTAATTTAATTTAAAATAAATTATTTACTTCACAATATTAACAACCTTGACAATGCGGTCTTTTCTATTATCCAATTAAAAATCACATTCTGTGTTGGAAATGTGTTTTCGTTTTGATTCAACTTAAAGTCCATAGAACACTGGACCTGTTTATGGTTTCAACAAAATTTGCATAAAATTGTATCGTCTTTGAATTATTTTAATTTATAAGTTTTAAAATACAATAATTCGATACAGAGTGACACTCAGACAAATACATAATCAATTTTCGTTGTAAAACGATGCACTTAAGGGTGGCGTCATATATTTCGAAAACGTTTTCATAATTAAATATAATCATTACACCACTTTATTTTTAAAATTTAAATATATAAACATTTAACTATTTTTATATATATATATATATTAAAATTTTATAAATTAAAGTGGTGTAATATTACACTATTTATTTTTTTACGCATCAAGTTTTACCGATTATAAAATGTAGATCATTACTTTAAAAATAACATTTAAGGAGCGAAATAAATTTAAATACTACTACCGACATTTAAACGCAAGCAGAGAACTTCTCTATCTAAATCTGGACACGGCCCCTTTTCTATTTAGAACACAAAATGTCGAATATCTTCCGATATATTCATGGCATATTAAACAAAATTTATTTCTTGGGGTACTTCTTCATGAGAAATTTATTTATGACATTAAAAATGGGTGTTGCTATTGAAAATTTTGAAGTTCGTTCAATTTTAAATATTTAGAAGACCCCTTATGAAATTTCTAACCATAGAATCTTTTAAGTATACGTTATTTGCTGAAGATCGGTAACATTTTTTTAATGCCCAATGAAGGATTGAACGATTGTAGAATAATGCTGGGTGGATCGTTTTTCTTTTTCAGCGACTGTACATAGCTTCTTGCAATAAATAAAAAATCTCCCCATCTAGTTTATCCATCGGCAGTAAATGAAATAATGAGAAGCGAAATCTGTTGCAAAATTCCCGTCACATTACATCAGTATAATCACAGCTCATGTTCTATGCCTTTTCATAAGACTTTGCATGCAGTAGAGAGCTGTCAGAGACATAATTTGTTATGAGAACAGTAACGAAATTTTGTAAGGCTTGGAGCTTTAGAAGACACAGTTTCTTTTATGGATTATTTCAGTTTTAGGGAAATACGATAATCAGATCAACTCGTGTTACTCATGTCAAGAGTTGGGACAGTAAGATACCTTGCTATTCTGGGACGTCTGATCACTTCACCACTGACACTATTGATAGCACGAATTTATATATAACAGAGAAATTGATGATATTTCAAAGGATTAACGACACTGAACAGCCATTATTCGCTAAAATTAAGTAATCACATTCTGTACCTAGTAGAAGTTGGGAAGGATATTTCTTCTGAAGTTATTCTTTAAAATTGAATCTAGTTAATTCTTTTTCATTGTCTCCGATAACAAATCTCATCGCTGATCTTACATTGCTTTGTCCACCCTCCTTTTCATATTGCCCTGAATTCAAGTAATATTATTCTGCATAATTTATTATTTTCTAAAGTTAAAAGTTTTATCCATGGAATCGAATCTTTGTGTTCTAGTCTTAAAATGGTCCATCGTTGCTCTTTGTAGAAAACACGTTTCCCCGCATCTGATTTACATCATATACTCAGGGACGGATTAAGCTTGTTTGGGGCCCCAATGAATTTCTTGGGGCCATCTGAGAGCACCAATTATATAATTACTTGTACATTTCGACTTGTCAGTCATTACGTTTTAAAATAGTTTAATTTCGAATATTTTTAATCATTATAATTACATATACTAATAATAACTTTTAAAGTGTTTGATTTTTATAATTAGTTTAATTAACCTTTGATAATAATTAAGACGCTTTGAATTCAGCAATTTTATTTTTATAACTTAAGTATAGGTACATAAAATATTATCGAAAGAAGCAAGGATTCATTGCATGGACGAAAACGCACTTGGCTCTTTCTTAGCAAAATTACTTTGTGTATAATTGACTATTATTTTCCACACAACATTAAATTCAAAAAGAAAGTTGATTTAATATTAAATATTGAAATATAATAAAGTATGAATGGAAAAATAAGATACACATTTTCATTTCAAGGCCCCCGTTCAGCCCTGGACCCCCGGTGTGCACCTACTGAACCTTGCCTTTAATCCGCCCCTGCATACAATTGGAAGACGCACAGAACGCGGGCTAGAAATTAGCGGAAAGACTGTAATGTAATTTTTCAATTAAATTATCGCCCCTTTTTGTTAATTTGCTTAATGCATTCCCCTTATTTCCAATTCATGTACGAAAAGAAGAGAAAGACAGTTAAAAAGGAAGAAGAAAATTTAGTTAAGAGAAGAAAAGGGAGAGAAAGTTTAGTAAAAAAAAATCTCAAGATCTTAACACTGAAAGAACAATACTTGAATAAGTAAGTGAAATTCGTCGAGTTGTTCACATAGAAAATGTAAAAAAAAGAAAAGAAAGAAAAACAGAGAAATTTTACACATTTACAAACGATGACAGTTTTTACGTGCAGGTAAAGAAAGAATGAGCATAAAAATCGATAATACGCTCAAAATCTATTTGCATTATTTCATTGATTTTGAAAGAATAAGTTGTATTAGCCTCAGTGATTAAATTATACATAGTTATTATGTTTTTACAAGTTACGAAAAGAAAGTTGCATTTCGACTGAAAATGATGTTTTCAGTAAAATGGCATCATTAAATCATTGTCCGCTAGATTAGCGTAAGACTAGTTGAACACCTTGAAATATATGGTTTCATTATGAAGACTTTTTGATGAATTATGTAACGTAAAAGCGATAATAATAATCAGAAAATGATAGAACCTTCCACAGTCGTGTTGTTCACACAGAAAATATATATAAAAAAGAAGAAACGGAAGAATTTTACACATTTCAGAACACTTCGTTACATTTCAAAAATCTAAAACAGAAAGTCGCGAAAAAATATTCCAAAAAAAAAAGACTGTGTCATTGCCTATTTATATGTCTCAACGTGGGGATTGCCCATCGTGTATTCGTATACATTTGTAAATATCTATAAAATTGCGAGAGACGTAGAAAAACAGAATGCAAATCTTTCTGTTAAAAATTATTCATCTTTACTTAGATAAATTTTTCGTTGCTTTAACATTTTCGTTACGGAACTTTAACATCTAGGAATGTGTGAAACTTTCGCTTGTCACCATAAAGTGGAAAAGAATTTCATTTGATGGGAGGAAATGGTCATTTTTCTAGACCGTTCCTGTCCTTCATCTCAGTCACTTACTGCTTGCATTTTGAAAGCTCTACAATTAAACAGGATATGTATTTTCGCTAGCCATTTGTCGAAAAATATCTGAAAACGCTGATTCGGTATCATATCGCTGAATAACGTCCTCTGCAAGTGGCTTGAATATTTCAGTACTATATATGGATCTTGTGCAATGGCTGGACTGATAGAGTGTCTCAGTGAAGCAGGAACGCAATTTGTTTGAAAGGAAACTCCCGCTACGGTATGACAAATAGGTCGTGGGAGAGAAAAATAACGACATACTCTTTGATTTCATGCAATAAAAGTTTCATAATCATTTTGTCACCTTTCTTTTCCTCTCATTCTTACTTTTAACGAGGTTCCTTATCTGAATTCAGAGAAAAAGTAAACACAGGGCCGGTTTTAACATTTGGCGACCCTAAATGATCGCCTTGAGGCACTTCAACAATGGGGCGCTTGTCCATCAAGCGAAACTGTCATTTGTTCGTCTGACTTCCGCCCGTCATAATAAGTAATGAATTACAACATGTATTTAACTATAACTGTAAATATATGATTAAGTATATTAATTATTCATTAATGCTCAAAATGTAAGTTCATGAATATTACTGAAAAATGCTTTATATCTTTGCTAAAAATTTTTTTATCAAATTTGTTTTTATTTGGCTAAGTTATGTTTGGCTATGCATATGAATATGCGAGGGTATATTGGTAAAGGATGAGTAAGTATTCTTTGCCTAACGGCGCCAAGTACACTGGCCCTGGGTAAGTATACACTTCTCAGATATAAATAAATAAATATTTTGAGTTTAAATTTCGCATAAAAATAAAAGTTTCTTACCTTTCACAGGAGGGATGTATTCCTGATAAGGCACAGGCGCATATTCTTGCACTGGAGGGATTTCAGGTGGCATATAATAGTAACAACAGGCGTCAGGAGGCATCATGTAGCTGGGATAAACAGGCATTTCCATGGGGTTGTAAACGATATAAGAGGTAGGATACAACATATTTGAAACTGAAATTATTAGACAAACATCAGTAAATGAAATTAGAAATTAATTAATAGCAGATAAAGAATTTTTGAAAAAAATAATAAAATGCTTTAAAAAATTGAGCTGTTTATGAAGTAAAGAACATATCTCCAACTGAGCTATTTCTTATTTACAAAACAAAGAATGTTCGATTAAAAAGTGTAAATACTTATTTTTATTAAACTAATTAATTTTAAAACTTTGAATGAATAAGCTGTCCAAAAGCAAATGGTACTGGAACTTGTATTTCCCTGCAACTCTATCTGGCTACCAGCCAACGATTTCGACCTGCAGTTGAATTAGCTCATTAGCTAACGATATGACTAGCTGCGAGGTAGTTTAGGTAAAAAAAGAAGTAAAGCGGAAAAATTTCACCCTCAGGATTTATTTTACGCGTAAGTTTACAAAAATTATCCGCTATCGCTGTGAGTATCGTTACATTTCTGCTTTTCCTCGTTGCGCCTACCTGCAGAGAAGAATTTGGAAAGACTATGCTTACCAAATGGAAAGATAGGATTCATCAATGAGTCAAACCTCCTCATAATCTTGAAGCAACGGCTTGCACTTGTATCGTATCGTCCAAAAATATACCATGGGGCAAATGGCATAAACAGAATGATGGTACATACTAGGGGACGGTTTTATCATTAGGAGACAATAGGTGATCGCCTAAAGGCGACCAACAGTTGGGCACTTGTCCATGAAACGAAACTGTCATTTCTTTGTTAGATTTCGACCCATTCATAATAAATACTGGATTACAACATGCATTTAACTATTAGCTACGTGTATTAACTTTTGATTGCGGCTTTTGTTCTAAGTGTGTTTGATGCTGTTTTGGTTTCTGCACTTTGTAACTGAAGTTCTCTCTGTAGGGTGCGTATCTTTTAAATAAATAATTATAAATGTATTATTAAGAATGAATCATTGATGCTTAAAATGCAAGTTAATTACTGAAAATTGTTTTACCTTTTTGCGCAATTTAAATATTTCGTTAACTTAAAAGGCCAAATAATTTTTATATCAAATGTGTTTATATTTGGCTTCGTTATGTTTAACCATGCATGTGAATATGCAATTACGTATATTGGTGAAGAGTTTATGAAATTTTCCTTGCCTAGAGATGCCAGGTACCCTTGCATCGTTCCTGTACATATCTATGGGAAGTCAGACTTGAAAGAGTTGACAAAAAATACAAAAATTTTTAACACAAAAAATGATCATATTTAAATACTGATTATTCTTTGTTTTGACGACGATCTCTTCAATTCCTCAATTCTCTCGCTCTGTACATTTTTTCCCTTCATAGTTAAGCTACCCAAATTTTTTAAGCCGAACTGAAATTTTTAAACACGGTACATCTATAGTATACTTGGAATATATACAGAATGAAATAAAATAGAGTAAAAAGTAATTAACAATCAAAACAAATTTTAAGAAATATTACAAAATTAAACAACGTTTTAGTAGCGCGCAATGTTCCGCTGCATACAAGAAACAAAGGAAGACCAAAAACTATACTTGGCGTTTATAGTATATTTGACATACTTTTGCTCTTTTTAAGGTTGTTAGCCTTAGAACCATTCAAGGTGTACATTGGCTTAAAAATCCAAGCAATTTTTTTGCTGCTTTTGTGCGTGTTTGCATGTTGAACAATTTTTTTCAGGGATTTGGTAGTCAATTCTTGAAAAAAAAAATCCAATCTAATACAACAAAGGTAATCAAACGAGCCAACGCTAAAACTATGCATAAATAAAATGACAGCTTTATAGATTTTTTTTTCCTTTTCGAATAGTTCTTCATCTATTACATTTGTTTTCATCCTAATCTGTCAACCCAGACTTTGGAGGAAAGTTTAACGATCCTCATTTGTCTGGTGACTCATTCCCTGATATTACCTTGAAATAAATTAAGGAAATATTCAGTGATATCAGATAATCAGTCAAGGATTTGATCGCCATTTTTACTTTCTCGTGTACGAAGTATACAAAGTATTGTAATCGTCAAAAAATTCGAACTCGAGATTTTGACGAATCTCCACGTTTTAGACCTCCCTGAGTCCGAAAAACATAATTTTGGAATTATGTCTGTCTGTGTGTCTGTATGTGTGTCTCTGTGTGTGTGTGTCTGTGAACACGATAACTCGAAAACTATTAGAGATAAAGGGATGAAATTTGGTATGTGGTCTTTAAACATAATTTGTAGGTTTCTGTCAAATTTTGGACAAAATCCGTCAACGGGAAATCTGTCTGTCTGTCCGAAGTCATGCGAACACTATAACTCAAAAACTTGAATAGCTAGATGGATAAAATTTGGTACACTGTTTTATCGTCATGAATGTAGGTCCGTATAAAATTTTGGTCCAAATCCGTCAATGGCTGACTGTCTGTCGGTCTGTATAATAGCATACTTGTTCAACTCCATGCGCATGCGTAAATGCCTGTGCAAAGAAAGGATACTCCGAAAACTTGGCAGTTTGCCAAAAACCAATTCTGGCGGCGAGATTTTGTAAGGAAGCAAACATTTAGGGCGTCTCGTTTTACTTGCGTATTGGAAGCAATCTCTGCGCATGCGCAAGCTATTCTCCTGTTTTCTTCTCCGCACACAGAACTTGCATTGCTAGAGTTTGATAAAAAAAAAAAAAAAATATTGCAAAGTTTTAATACATACGTATCTTTTTGAATATGATTCTTCACCTCAATATTTTACTATCACTATAATCAACAATGAAAAACCTTCTGATATTCATTGCATTCTGGGTTACAGTTGGTTCGAACTTTTTATCAACGCAGGGGGAAGGGAAATGACAAATGTTTGAAAAGTATACGAGAAAGTTTTGGAGAGGCCACTCCCGCTGGTTTATCTAAGTTATTGTTTACAATAAAATAAACCTGTGTTTGCATGTATCGTGACATCCTATCCGTCGGCGTCTTTTATCTGTAGAGAATGGCGAATGGACAGTGGACATAGCTGTACATGCAGAGCCACTGACATGTGCCGGCTTTTTATTTATTTTTCAAATAACATGTTTTCTCACGGGATAATCTGAACAGCATGCGAAAGCAATAGTTGGGTTATGTTTAAATAAATTTAATATAAACAGGTTTAAAAATACTTTCATTAGTGTGCTAAAAAGGATATATTTTTTTAATTTAATCGTTTTCTACTTTTTAGTCTTTAATTTATGTCTGTTTTATTGTAAATATTATGTACTTTTGAAATCAATTTTTTTCTTGCATTCACTTTCAGGTGGCCTCACTGGATCGTAATCAAAATTTAATTAAACTAATCTAGTAACTAATTAAGTTCTCAAATTATTAAACTAGCCCATTGTCATCCTGAGCAAGTGCAAAAAATTTCAAAATCAGGAAGCGAGTGAAAAATCGATTGCAAAATGACACCTTTACAAACATGAAACAAGACAAGTTCAATAAAAGGGTATAAAGGAGAAGCATGAAACCTGGGGACATTTTCCGTTTGACGTCTATGCATGCAGAAAAGTTAAAAGTTTAATTAAGAACTTTTAAAAGTTAAAAGTGATGCGGAAAAGTTAAAAGAGCCAGTTGTGGCTCCCTGAAGCTATAACTCCCTCTAAGAAAGTCGGAAAACACGCATTTACGTAATATGACTTTTATCAGTCGTTATTTTCTTCGATAATTAGGTCATGTTGGATATATTTTTGCTAAATAATAATAATTAATATTTATTTTAAATTAATATTAAAAATCAACATGATTTTTTAACTGGTTAAAATTTGTTAAAACGCACGTTAATTTATTTGTATATATTATTAAACATACCATAGATTCTTCTAATTTCTATCAGGAAGAAATATTTTTGTAAATATATTGTTATTCGTATATATGCCGAATTAATAACATTAACCAGAAGGATTTAACTTTGTGTCTGAGGTTTCAAGCACTTCATTTGACTTCAATAAATTGATGGCTGACTGAGGGAAATAAGACCGTTTTCTCATTATTTATTTATTTATTAATAATAAACTGACATTATTAATTGTGTTATCATGTCAGAACTTTTCGCTATGGATGAAACCAGCGGGAGTGTTCTCCCCTAAACTTTCTCGTATACTTCCCCCAAAAGGTGCCGTTTCTCCTTCCCCCGCGTGGCTAAAAAAATTCGAACCTACTGTTATCCAGAATCCAATGACTATCAGAAGGTTTTTCATTATAGTGATTGAAAAATATCTAGGTAAAGAATTCAAAGAGATGCGTACCGATTAAAACGCATCTATCGCACACTGCTAGGTTTCACTCTTGCCGTCTCAAGGACAAACTGATGTAATCGCTCCTTTCGCGAGCACAGACGATTGCTTCTGTACGCATGTGCGTGGAGATAGCGGATTGGTTTCAATGGTAAATTATACAGACCGACAGACAGTCAACCCTGTGACGGATTTGGCCCAAAATTTTATACGGACCTGCATTCATGACGATAAAACTGTGTACCAAATTTTATCCATCTAGCTATTCAAGTTTTTGAGTTATAGTATTCACATGACTTTGGACATACAGACAGACAGACTTCCCGTTGACGGATTTTGTCCAAAATTTTATAGAAACCTACAAATTATGTTTAAAGACCACATACCAAATTTCATGCCCGTAGCTCTCATAGTTTTCGAGTTATCGTGTTCACAGACATACAGACACACAGACATAATTCCAAAATTGTGTTTTTCGGACTCAGGAAGGTCTAAAACGTGGAGATTCGTCAAAATCTCGAGTTCGAATTTTTTGACGATTACAATACTTTCTCTTCATATACGAGAAAGTAAAAATTGGATTATTGATAACTGTGCCTCTCTTTCATTGTGTATCCAATTCATAAGCAACTAAATACATTTAAGTAATAAGAGAAACCTAATAAAAAATAATTTATATTTACTTTCGTATCCAAACCATTCGGAATCCACAGCAATTTGGTTAATCCAAACTTCCACGGCATTCATTCTACATTCTTGACATTGCGAATAATAATTACTTACTCCTTAGAATATGCTATGACTGTATTTGATAGGTTTAAACAAAGAAAAATTTCACTTCACTGAAGTTCGGGACCTTCTTCCTCTGGCGAGCTTCCTAGTTTTAGGGTTACCTTAGTAAATTCGAGTTGGACACTTTTTGGAGAACTTTCATGACAAGTAATTTCCAGTACAAGTAATTTCAGTTTTGTAGCAATGAATTATAAATTAGGGACTAAAAAGCAGATTTTTTTAAAATGCTACTTTATAGCACACTAACAAAAGAGTATTTTTAAATTTTGTTTTTATTAAATTAATTTTTTTTAAATTTGAGCAATATTCATGAATATTTGTCAAGTACTAGAAACCACAGATTTCAGCTTGCGTGTATAATATAGTATATGTGTTCACCCAAAAAATAACTAGTTGCACACCGTTAAATGTTCGGACATGTTATAAAGAAAAATCTCAGAGGTTTCTTTTATATTTAACGTCCTAGTTATTTTCAAAGGTTTTCCACTCAGATTTCCGACAAAAATTTACACAACTTACAAAACTGTTCTTTTATATATTAAACTTCTTTCAAAGTTTAGTATGCGAAAGTTTAGATGAGACTGAGTGAATTTAATTAAAAAGACTTTATTTGATGTTAATTATTCGATTTGAATTGTTTATTGAAATCAATCTTAAAATTCATTTTATTTTGCAGCAAGAATTCAAAAAAATGCTGAATTATTAAGATAAGAGGCTATTTACTCAGTGAAGTGTATACCAGGAAAATATCTCAATAAAAAAATATTCATCACGTAATTTAATCATTCAGTACCATTTTCCTACTATTCTGTATTAAATTTATTAACTATAGGTAGTAGAAAAAAATGAGCTTCATGGTTTAAGTTTCATCATTTTTACTATAAAATGCAACTATTAAAACATGGAAACGAATTTAAAGTCATTTTGAAGCAACAAAATCATCGGTGCGATGAAAATTACTTATAATTCATTCCTATATCCTACAGAATTTGGAAGATTCAGGGAAAGAAAAGCTGAAATAAAAGAACTGGAATAAAGGCAGTAGTTTCCATCGTAATTGTGTGAGTTTTGTAACACACTGCAGGTTCTTTTTTATGGCCATGGCCATGTCATGGAAGATATTGTTTAGCAACGGATTCGGAAACCCTCCGCGCTTTTGCATATGCGTTGAGCTGAGTCATTTTCATCAAAATAGGGGGAAAGTGAAGAACGGAAGGGTGATGTTTACATTTTACTGAGCATGATCTAATAAAGAACTCCGGAAATGCGATCATATGACTCATTGCCTAACACCCCTTTCCGGTGTAAAATCGTCCAAAAGTGTTAGTCTCAGAATCCGTTGCTGAACAGTATGCATGCCATAAAAATTCCTAACATGGCTACATCATATAACACCAGTATATATTAAAAAGGAAATTTTTTCTTAATAAAATAGAACAAAAATACAATTACAAACTATTTTCATGTTCTTTCTAAAGTTCCAAACTTACCGTCTGTATATTCTCCGTATTCATTATACTGGTTTGTATTGACTGCAAGTTCTTCATAAGATGGAATTGGAGGTGGTGTTTCCTCATCTTTTGATAATTCTAGAATGATATCGGAAGAGAAAAAGTAATAAATAAAACTAAAATCATGTTAAACATATAATCTTTTGAGTTGACGTTATGTAATTTAAAACCCAGTTACACTATACCGAAAAAAGGGTTAACCCTGAAGTTCAATACAATTAATTAGTATCTTGGTCATTAAATAAGGCAAGTATTACTGTAAATTTCTTATTCTTCGCAACGGTTTGAAATAATCATAATCAAAAACCACACTGGTAGAGCATGAATGAGGTAAAAGAAAATCTGAAAATTGTTTGACGGGATCAGAGGGAATCGAGTGAATGTTTAGTTTAATTATATCAACGTCCCGTTTTGAAGTAACACGAGGGCTATGCTGTGACGGACCTCTCAATTTTGAATTGTGGTCAGATGACGAGGTTGAAATCTCAGCTGGCACCCCCTCTCCAAGGTTCCGCAC
Organism: Araneus ventricosus; assembly: GCA_013235015.1. Classification (NCBI taxonomy): domain Eukaryota; kingdom Metazoa; phylum Arthropoda; class Arachnida; order Araneae; family Araneidae; genus Araneus; species Araneus ventricosus. Next base: position 92,398 of record BGPR01001340.1, on the reverse strand, counting down.
CACATCAGCGGAAGGACGTTTGACCCACTATGTATGATTTATCGTGCAATAGGCCTACGTACACAGCGGATCTTCGGTGGAATCGAGTTTCGAACCTGGAGCCCTCCGGTCCCGATCTTGCCACTAGGCCAACGCGGCCCCACTGAGTGAATGTAAAAAACAGCCTATTTCTAATTCTAACTTTCGGATGTGTTCTCCCCCCACCCCCAAACTTTCTTGTATACTTCTTCAATATGAAGTGTTTTCAAGTTTCACCTTGTCGTACAGTGATGAATATCGAGTATAGATTTGAGAATAGTATCTGATACGATGAATTTCATCCAAAATATGACACTGATCTAAAATTTTGGCATAATGTTCAAATGAACATGAGTATACCTACCGACAAACAATTAATCCTATGATGGATTTGGTCCAAAATTTGATATACATCAGCAATTCTGAAGATAAATTATTAAGTCAAATTTCTTCCATCTAGCTCGTTGCATTTTGGAGTAATCGTGTTCATATGCAATCAGACGGACATGCAAACTTCCTTTTGCCGGCTTTCGGCCAACATTGGATTAAAATACACAATTTTAGTATAAAAACGAGACACCAAAAATTCCAGGTTTTTTTTATATCGTTTAGTACGAAGTGAGACAAACAGACATAATTTCCAAAATTGTTTCTTTTGTACCTAGGAAGGTCTAAAACGCGAAGGCTCATCAAAATCTCCAGGTTTTGAATTTTTCGGCGGCTACAATACTTTCTCTTTCAAAATTTGCTTACGAGAAAGTAAAAAAAGTGTCAACTTTCTGAATATGCAACAACATAAAGGGAAATTGAAAATTAGTTTCGTTTGGCCTTTATCTTTTAACAAGCGAGTTGTTAAGACAGTTACTGTCTTACCGCCACGAGAAAAACCCTAGACACTAGACATCCTGGTGGCGGTCGTTATGGAAACGGGATATTCCACTGCATTTGGGGGGGTGAAGGAAAGGGCTTCATTTCGTTTGGCGCAGATAGAACCGGCTGAAGTCTCATTTCGCTTTGTACTTCGGTCGAAAACGAATTCTTGCCTCACGAAGAGCGCTTAGTTTGTCAAATATTGCGGTTGATTTTATATCCGTTTCCCACCTTTCTTCGACTCGTCTAAGTGAGACAACCCTATTCAGGGTTTTTCTCCTGGCGGTAGGACAGTACATGCTCTCACTGACTAGAACTCTCTGACTACACTGACTCATACTAGGACTGAATATGGCAAAAATCTAGTTGTGGGCTTGTGTCGACCTGGTGTTATTTTGTTAATGAAAGCTCAACCTATGCGTCAAGTATTTTTTAAGCTTTAAAATAAGCTATCTATAGATATGAACGCGCAGAGATGAATTAGCAGCAAATTCTCGACACTATAGCCCTGAGGTTCCAAACCTGTGGTACGGGTAGGTCCATTTGGGGGTACGCGAAACCAAAGTTGTTAATGGCGGAAACAAGAAAACATAAGGGATTTAAAAAGTTAGAGAATTTTGTTTCTCCAAGTGAATACTTACTATTTAATAACTATGCTACTTGAATAGTTGATTATTACGAGGTGTAATTTTTAGCTATCCTTATAAGTTAAAAAGAAATAATTACAATACTGGTTTCATTTACTTTCGCGTTGAACTAATACTATTGTAAAAATGGAATAAAATGTAAAATCAAAAATAAGTTCTGAAAATGTTATTAATTTGAGTTATTTCACTTTTAAATTAACTTTAATATTATTGATAAAAATTTCTTTGTATGGACGAATAGTTGTGGGGGGTGGATATGATAATAGGGGGTACGCGAAAGCAAAAAGAATAATCAAGGGATACGCGAGGGGATAAAGGGTGGGAATCATAACCGAAGTATCTGGGACAGTAGCGAATCTAGGATTCGGGTCTGGGGGGGAGGGGGCTGAGGTCATAAAAATTTTGTATTTTCGTGATGAAGGTAAAATCTGAAGGCTAAAGTAAACCAAAACTCTTTAACTTTACAGACTTTACTCACCTGACAATAAGAATCATAAAAACAATACAATACTTTCGATAATTTAATAAAAATTACAATGAAATAACTAGCCAAAAAATGTCTTCGACCATGCTAAAGCTACAAGTACAAGTGGAATGACTACAAAAGTAGGAAAATTTTCGAGCCAGTCAAGCCAGAAAGTAATGTTGAAACGATTTTATTATTTTTTTAAAAGAGATAAATTAAGAAAAAGCAGGTTGTAATGATGTTAAATAAAATCAAGAATTCTGGCTTGGCTCTGGGGGGGGGGGGGGGATTACAATTTCCAAAATGTTTCTTCTGACCCAGGAAGGTCTAAAACGTGAAGCACTACAAAATCTCCAGGTTTTGAACTTTTCGAGGACATACACTTTCTTTCAAATTTGCCAGAAAGAAAAGTGTAAAAACTTTCTGAATATGCAACAACATAAAGGAAATTGAAAATTAGTCTGCGTTTGGTCTTATCTTTAACAGCGAGTTGTTAAGACAGACTGTCTTACGCCACGAGAAAACCGTAGACACTAGACATCCTGGTGACGGCTCGTTATGGAACGGATATCCCACTGCATTTGAGGGTGAAGGAAAGGGCTTCACTTTCTGCAGATAGAACCGGCGGAAGTCTTGTTTCTCTTTGTACTTCGTTGAAAACGAATTCTTGCCTCACGAAGAGCGCTTAGTTGTCAGTTGCCGATTTTATAACTGTCCACCTTCTTCGACTCTGTCTAGTGAGGCAACCCTATTCAGGGTTTTTTTCTCCTGGCGGTAGGACAGTGATACAGCTCACTGACTAGAACTCTGACTACACTGAGCCATACTAGGACTGAAATATGGCAAAATCTAGCTTGTGTCGACCTGGTGTTATTTTGTTAATGAAAGCTCAACCATGGTCAAGTATTTTTAAGCTTTAAAATAAGCTATCTTAGACATGAACGCGCAGAGATGAATTAGTAAATTCTCGACACTATAGCCCATAGGTTCCAACCTGTGGTAAGCGTAGGTCCATTTGTACTGCGAAACCAAAGTTTATAATGGCGGAAACACGAAAACATAGGAATAAAAAAAGTCAGTTGTTTCTCCAAGTGAGTACTACTATTTAATATCACTACTTGAATAGTTGATTATTACTAGGTGTAATTTTTAGCTCATCCTTATAAGTTAAAAGAAATAATTACAATAATTGGTTTCATTTGTCTTTGTTGAAATCCAATACCTATCAGTGGTAGAGCTGAGCCGTCAGAATTCTTTTGATTTTACTTACACATTACAAACTGTTTTTCTTAATTCTTCTTAAAAAAAAATAATAAAAACATTTCACATTACTCTCTGCTTGACAGGTCGAAAATTTTCCAATTTTGTAGTCATTCCACTGTACATTGTTGCTTGACGCGGAAGACACTCTTTGAATAGTTACTCTTGTAATTTTCATTAACATCGAAAGTATTGTATTGTTTTTATGATTCTTATTGTCGGTGAGTAAAGTTAAAGTGTTTGGTTTACTTAGCCTTGAGGTTGATCATCATGACGATACAAAGTTTATGGACCTCAGCT
>BGPR01001340.1:75657-88812 GCA_013235015.1 Araneus ventricosus | reverse complement strand
CCCCCCCCCCGACCCGAATCCTAGATTCGCCACTGAACACTATTGTAAAAATGGAATAAAATGTGAAAGCAACAATGAGTTCTGCAAATGTTATTAATTTGAGTTATTTCACTTTTAAGCTGACCTTAATATTATTGATAAAAATTTCTTTGTATGGACGAATGGTTGTGGGGGTGGGGGTGGATATGATAATAGGGGGTACGCGAAAGCAAAAAGAATAATCAAGGGATACGCGAGGGGATAAAGGTTGGGAACCATAGCCGAAGTATCTGGGATATGACGCCATGTATTTACAGCTTGTGCGCTTTTTAGCCTACATAGTTCAGGCATCGCAAATTAATGTACTGCAAGAGCTTAAAGAATGGGTTGACTTGATACGACTATGGATCAAAATTTCTTGCTCTATTCTGCACAATCTATGGAGTAAACTGAAAGCTAAAATGGATTAACGTTTAAGTGCCAAAAGATAAAATGTTGGGAAATCGCTGTTCTCGCCAGACGTAGAAACGTTCACACTAGCGCCCTCTTTACACGCTCTTTTCAACTACTTACAGGAATTACCAGGAACTTTTAACATTACCCGCTGAAAAAGAAAGCATTTCTCATTTAACACCTTAACGCGAAAAACAGTGCTTTAATTTTTTTGGCATTTACATCGTTTACCATTTTTATTGCTCAGTTATTACTGAGAATTTAATATATCGGATTATATCACTTGGCTATGAAATGGGTTTCCAATTATGATCAAGACATCGAACTCAGTCTATGCCATAGGCACTCTGATAATCTATCAGTAAACAGAAATCATGGTGGAAAAAATTATAGAGGGATTTATTCAGTCTTATTGAATTAAAAAAATTCTTTTCAGTTTTGTAATTAAATTAAGAAATAATAATAATTTTACATTATATTTATCATTATTACCATTATTAATATCTCGCTTTTCGTATACTTTACAGCCAAAATTAATTATTTGTCATGGCTACAGCTTTTAAAAAGCACCATCCGAATATGATTCGGAATTAAAATTACCAGAAATATAAGATTTTTTAAAAACTAGAAAAGCAAATTATAGAGATATGGGATTCGAGTTTCGGAGCGGATAAGCTGGAAACCAATTCAACATTTTGTAATTTTTAAAAAAACTGCCTATTTAAAGGAATTTATTCAGTTTTGAATTAATTGATTCATCTTCAAACACTCTTCCTTCAAATTAGCTATCAGAAAAATCTTAAAACTGATTCATTAAAAGTAAAGGATCAAAACTCTCTATAAAAATATTAAAAGCAGCAAAAAGCGTCAAAACTATTGACTTTTCTTACCTTGTTTGCATTCATTTTTGGAGACAGCAGGAGGTGCTGGACATTCTTTAGTGAATTCAGCTACAAATGGAAAAGAAAAGTACTTTTAAGAGATGAACCGAAAAATTAAATGCTCGTTTGAGTAGACTTACTGACAAGGAATAGGAAGATGATAAAAAAAAACACATACGTAATCTGATCAAAATACATTCGACTTCCAATCAGTTCCATACATCAACCAAATATTTACTTGATTCGCTTTTGTGATCGTATGCCAAGTGAAGGATGACTTTAAATGATTTAAAAATTGTCCCTACATTAGAGCCTTTATTGACTGCAATTTTAAAAAAATAGGAATGAAATCTGAGTCTCACGGATTTCAAGGTCTGCGCTCTGTTAAGAGATGTGTAAAAGCGGAGAAAAAATCTCTCACGATTATGTTTATAATCAAATAGTTGAGATTTTCTTAAATGGCAACAAACAATATTTTTCTACTCATATAAAACAGTTATTGAATTACCATAGGCACTTTTCTTAAGATTAATATTATTTTATGTGAAAAGACGATCCAATGAAATAACGTTACAAAACAGAAATTCCCTGTTATCATTGAAATTGCGCTTATTCTTATCCCGTTTATTTGAATTTATTGTTTTTTGTAAGGTTGGAAAAAACCTGATGACATGACAGCAATTGAAGGATAAAATTGAATTATATAAAATAAATTTTTAAAAATAAATCACTTTATTACAATTTTTACGGCAACTTCAATCCAAGTAACCTATTACATACGAATCTAGGATGATTACTGCCTTTCCTGAGTATCCTGAGTAATATTTCTCTTCCATGAACTCTTGATTCCGCCTTTTTTCCGAAACGAATGGTAAAACTTAAAACAGATATGATAGTCTCCAAAATTATTTGGGTAATATTCTAGTTTCTTGATATAACTATTTGCAGCTGAGCGCTTGAAGAAATCAAACTTCAAGAAACATGTTTTCTTACTGCATGTTTTAGTTTGAATGAAAAGAAGTGGTCAAGGGAAAATTTATCAGAAACGAGCAAAATCTTCATGACGAAGCCTTCTCTTGACGTTATACACTAAAACATTTTTTTCTAATGGCATAAATCAACAATTATTTATTCATTTTATTAATTTATTTGTATCTAAAGGCATGAATTTTTATCAACAATGAATTAGATATATTTTTTTGGTTTCAAGAGTGTTTTAGAGGCTCCATGGATACCATTGTAAACAGGTACATATCATTCAGCTCAGATAAGACGGCGCGCATTAATGAAATCTGAAAATTCGCTGACATACATTTTAAGGGGCGAGGCTTTTTTTCCGATCTTCATATGGAGAAGTCATTTGCATTTACTTTTTCAGGTTTTTAGATAACACTTGTAGGTCTTAGATAGGCAAAACGTTATAAAAGTGATGCAAAAATTAGTTCCATGCCAACTATTTCTATACCAATAAGTCGTATTGCATGTCAACACTATAAAGTATATTTTATATACTATACAGAATGAATAGAACTTTTTATTTCCTTTAAGACAGCAAATGAACAAATTTGCACTTAGCTTCAGTTCGAAAGGTTTAGCATTCCAACTTCTGCAAACAATACTAGAATATCCAGTATTGTAAACATAATCACGACAGATTGTATAATTTTACCTCGGATGAAAGATTATAACTGCTTTTCTTCTGTTTTTTGTCTCGAAAACTATTGTTTTCACTCGTGTGTCTTCAAGATACCAACATTTTGTTCTTGTGCTTTCAACTGCAGTGAAAGGATTTAATTCAATCGTACACCATTTGTTTCAGATCCATCTGCTTTCATACTTTGATGTGTACACTGAGCTATTTTAAGTTTCACTTTCTTCGCTACATCTCCATTGCTTATTTTATCTCTTTTTTAATGTAATAAAATCAGAGCTTCTTGAGCTATGTACCCTGATCCCAAGTGGGATCACGTAAAACATTGATAGAGTCGCGAAAGCATTAATTTTGAAGATTGATCTTATTTGTCAATATTTTGAAGAAAAATAAGATTTAAAAAATCGCCTCGATTTAAACCAATTCATTCAAATTTGATGAACAATTATTTTAAATTTAGTTCTTTCAATTTTTCAAAAAATAATGTTTTATTTTATTTTATTTTTAGGGATCGTAATAAGTTTTTTTGAATGAAAATAAGGTCGTGAAAACATTTTCACGACCTTATTTCATCCCAAAAAGGAGTCGCAAGAGAAAAAAAGTTTAATAAGCCCTGTTCTACACACTTTTTATGCGCTATAATTAGGCATTTCAGAAAGAAAAAAAACTTTAGTAACTTTTCAAATATTTTACAACCGGCATAAAAATATCCAGTTTATATTCGCATGTTGCGATAACTGAATATACGAGCTGAGTATTCGCATGTTGCGATAACTGAATATACGAGCTGAGCATTCGCATTTTGAGATAACTGAATATATGAGGTGAGTATTCTCATGTTGCGATAACTCAGCTCGCGGCAGCACGGGAGCTTAGAATTTTTTGGAAGGAAAAGAGTGCTTTCATTTTTTCCTACTTTTTGCACACTGTTTTGTTTAACAAATATTATATGTTTCCTTAGTACTAGCAATCGTGGCAACTAAGAAGTTTGCTCACCCCTGTTTCTTCTAGTGTTCAATTATGTAAGTCACGTATAGGCTATTTTTGGTGTAATTTCAACATGGCATTGTGCTCGACTTATAAGGAATATCATTTCTATTATCAAACATCTAGAGTTTTCTCCGCTCGACTTTCTAACACATTATGATGCGTTTAGCTTCTTCATATAGTGAAGAGATTCGAGTACGCGTCAGGAGCACTACCTCTTCACGGTGATAGATAAGGATCAAAATTTGATACAGGTCTACCATTTTGGTGTCAAGACCACATACCAAATTTCATTTACCTAGCTCGTTGTGTTTTAGAGTTATCTTATTCACATACATACGGACAGACAAACAAACAGATAGTCTACCCGTTGATCGATAAAGTCCAAAATTTGATTCAGATCTATAATTTTAGTGTAAAGATCGCATGTTAAATTCCATTCCTTTTGCCTGTTGTGATTTTAAGTTATCGAGTTCACATGCATACGAGCAGATAGACCGGCACACAGTTAACTCTTTAAGGGACTTGATTTCAGTTTGATACAGATCTATATTTCTAGTGATAAAACCATACGTCAAATTTTATGTATCTAGTTCATTTCAATTTTTTTTTCTTTAGTTATCGTGTTTAAATGCACACGGACGAACTGACAAACAGACTTCTTCTTGAAGATTTCATCCAAAATTTGACACAAATTTACAATTTTGGTTTAATGGCCACATACGAAGTTTTTATCTGCCTAGCCTGTTCCGTTTCTGAGCTATCATGTTCACAAACTGACAGATGTAATTCCAAAAATAGGGGTTTTTTTCAAACTCAGAGATGTCTAAAACGTGGATATTCATCAAAATCTAAAGGTCTGCTTTTTTCAGAGATCCCAATATTATTTCTATTTGTATATGAGAAAGCAAAAATAAGCAATTATATAAATTTGTTAATTAGTTAATCATTAGATTCAATCCCCATAAATAACTTTTTGGATACGTTTCTTCCAAGATCAGTTAAATCCTTTAGGCAACGAAAATTCACTAGAAGAAGAAGAATTACGATCATGTAAAGACTACCAGATAGGGAATGAAACTATTGATAATTGATAAAGATACTTCTGAAATCTCAAATTACCCTCATAAGGCCTCTCAATATAAAAAAAGACTCATTTGTTTTTGAGGTGAACAGAAAAGCTTATCAGTATAAAAATTAAATAAAACGGTTATGAATTTAAAGAATCAGAGAAACATATGACACTAGCATGTGAAAAAATTAGTGTGATTTTACTCACTTATGTAATATACTAGAATGCGTTGTAGTTCACACTCATTGCAAATTTCAGCTAAAATACGTGTAATATACGTTAGAGTTCACACTCATTATGAGTCCAATGCATTACTAATGATTTTTAAAAAGTTGGTATGCACGCAGATTTCAATCTTGTATACTTTATCCTTCTGTTGGTCATTAAATTATTATCAGGTTGATAAGCGATCTCATTTATAAAATACGAGTCTTTTCCTTTTTTTAACAGGTCGATTAGAAAGACTCCAAAACATCATTCGCTGATGCGAGAACCAACCTACAACTGAATAGTTTTTTTTAGTTGGTTAACAATGCTGCAGCCCATGCATAGTCTAGACTAAAACAGCAGGTGTTTACTCACACAAAGGGAATGTATGTCACTTGTACACGACAAAAGAGGTTGCTCAGCCCCCTGCCTGTAATAATTTTTCTTTCCTTGCCCAATTCCATTCATTTTATCGCTTTCATCTTTTATGTGCGAAGTACAAAATAATAAAAGTAAAGCATCCTACTAGTATGCATTAAGAAAATGACTATTAATAATTTCAGAAGAATAATATGCGTTGAGGATGTTTTGTGAAGATAAAATGGGATATTTAGAAGTGTTTTTAAGTATATCAAGTCTTCTTAAAACCCTAGGGGAACAGGTTTTGCATTTTTAAAAATTAAATACATAAATTCACAATTATAATTCATAAAGGAGATTTCAAAAATCGCTACAGATGTGAAAAATGCAAACTGCTGAAAGCATTTTCTAAATGACTAGTAAAATAAGAAATCAGTGATGGAACAGAAATATTTAATCGTAAGGAAATTATCTAATCATCTCAAATAATTTCATGTCTTATATTGTATAAATTTTAAAAATGTAACATTTTAGTAAGATTAAAAAGGAAGAGGTAAGATATTTTTAGACGGACTTATTGTACTCTCTGATATCTATCATAAATTTCAAATCATATGCTCCTTATTCCTGCTTTTTCTAAATAGTTGAAACTTTTAATATTAGAAAAATATTAATAATGTTTCGTCTCATAGGGTAGACCGGGGATAGTTGACCATAGAGTCATGTTGGGCCAGTCGTGATATTTTTAATACTTTTCGGTATTTAAGGCTGCTATTCCAGACAAGTGTGTATTATATCGCCGTCTTTCTTCCACATCAGCGTCATTGAAGAAGTAGCGTTCATTAAAGAACCAGCCAGAATTTTCTCACTTTTGCTAAGCTGAGTAAATTTCCTCACTTATGATTAACCGTTTTTTAATTTGCTTATAAATTATTTTCCGATTTTACAAATAATATTCAGAAAGATAAAATTCTTCACTGTTACTTTAGGGCTTGTTTGCTGATCGAAATGCTTTCAGACTAAATCCTACACTCATGAGAAATAAATATGGCGATATGGGGCTAGTTGGGCCATTTCGCATGGGGTACGTTGGCCCGCGCTGCTTCACAGGGTTTATCAGGATGTGCGTTATAGAAATATCTCTGAATATGTGGGATGGAATTATACTAAATTTATTATGCAAGATGCTTGTTATGAAAAACGAGGCGGAATCAATTTTGATTATAATTACAGAATACTATTTGACGATGACCATAAAAGCTGCATCTCAGTTGCAACACCCCACCATGATTTATCTAAGAGTCCACCTTGAAAATGATCAGAGAGTCTACTTCCACGACAGAAAATGCTGCTTAACGTGCCCAAGCACCTGAGAAAGCAACACTCATATCTTTCTTCAGGCTTTGCACCTAAGATGAGTTTGCACGCACCCTATTGCATAATGAAGTACCCAAGTATCACACTTTGAACAATGAAAACAAGACATGGCAATGTCGAAAACAAGGGCAGGCTGTACTGAAAGAAGCAGAAATTAGATCCAGCGATGCTCTTGGGCGAGTATACAATGTCCATCCAATCCATAGACGAATGTCAAAGAAATTTTGTCTTTATCTTTTCAGGTGTATTGGTCCATTTCACATCATTCAAAATTTCTTTCGATTTTCATTCTTTAACATTTTACGTGATTTATAGGAATCATTCTTATAATTCCTAAAATTATGTTTTTTTCAAAAATAATAATTTATTTGGTAATGTAACTTCAATTTTAAATCATTTCGTTGGCTGGCTTTAAATCAAAATATCTAATGTCGCCTATTAACTATTTGAAACAGGATCCGAAGACTTTATTGTGTCAGCCTAATTGAATAATTACTCCATTTTAGCGGGTAAACCAACTGGTTGTACCGAGAATCAAGAATTTTTTTGCTCAGTTTAAATTTTAATAGCATTGTTTGCATAAACTTTACAATTTCATTGTTGCTTTTTTAAAAAACTTATCTTCACTTAATGTCGTTGCTGCGAGGAAAAATCAGCGGGCGAAATCAATAATTATATATATATACAAACATATACAAAAACAGAAACATATATATATAACGTATCCGTGGTTGTAGTCGTTGAAAATGAACAGGCCGAGCAAAATACTACCTCTTATTTTATTATCAATAGGAGAGTGGTGAATATACGTCCATCTCTGGTTAGGTTACAAGCGAAAGTCCACAGAAAAAATCCCTGTATTCTCTCGGATAAGGGAATAACATATGGACACGTGATCAAAGTGAAAGGAATATTGGGTATTTTTAATAAGTTACGTAGGCGTTTCAGGGAAAAAAAGTCTGGTGCCAAAGAGACGCCGTCATAATTTTCTATCGGCACGTGAAAGCGATTAAGTATTCTTTTAGTAATAAATATGCCAAAATGAGAGATTTAATGTACCTTCAACGCGGGAAAAGAACGAAACTGGAGTTTTAGAAAAGTGATTTTGGAATGCATTAAGATTTAAAAATATATAATATTAGAATTTGGAATAAAATTAAGTGAGATTATTACATATATATATATATATATATATATATATATATATAAATAGTTTTTTTTGAGATTTTTAATATAGGTATCTTACTATTTCTTAATATCAAAAATTAATTATATTATTTTGTCAATTATGCTGTTTCATAGTTGGAAATCTAGTACTGGCAATATGTGATGTCAAACTAAGTGGCGGTATATATTGAAAGTGTTGCATTCTGGTAAGGATAAGTAGAGACACTGATTATTTAATGTTTAATGAAAAGTATGGGTATTTTATTGAATGATATATTTGCTGTTTTTAGTGCAATATATTGTTGTATTACAAATTTTTATCCTGAATTTTAGTCCTATCTATATAGTTATGTTTTATTGTTAGGGTTAGTGTATTTCTTTTCTTTCTAAATTCTTTCATTTTAAAATTCTTGTTTCTTTCTAAATTCTTTCATTTTAAAACAGGATAAATTACCCTGTTTATGTTTTCAACAACTTTAGTAACAGGGATGGTTTGTACGGCAAAATTAATTTAACCTGGCTAAAGCTTGTCCACAGCCAAACTGCTATATTAATTGTTGAAAACTCCATACACTTGGATTGACTTTTTCAATACTTTTAATAACAACAGAGTTATTTACTTGTTGACATATAAATGCTTATACTTAATTTTTTATTCATGGTATCTCTAGTATTTTCAATTCTTTGATTTTGTTTTAAATTTGGTCGTATTGTTCAAATAATGACTTTTTAGTTTAGGATTTGCTTCTTGATATGTCTTGTTTCTGTATGCTCATATATAATAAGTTATATTTAGATTTATATTAATATATATATAACAGTCTTTGTTTATCCATTTAATTTTGACATTGATTTATTTTCATGACATTGATATATATATCAATTATGAATTAAATTTTATTCTTTTCTCCTTTTAAATTTTTAATTTCTCAATCAGACTCAATTTCATTCTAGATAAGGGCTCTTTAAATCATGAGTCTTAACCCTCCGACTGCATAATTTTTTGAATTACTATTTAGATGCAACGTTTTAAAACATGTTCAAATACCGTTGAACCAACCTAATTATTATTTACATGCAGGGCTTTATTAGTATAATATGGTTCAATTTTTAAAAGTACTAAGTAAACCCATTAACTTGCGAAAATCGCAGGATGCAGCAAAAACAGACGAACTTCCAACCCACGGAAATCGCGGGATATGCACTCAAAGGAGTCGCGTAGAAAAATATTGAGATCGCGGAAACTCTCATTGTCTCTTCTTTCAGATTCTTCATCGCCAGTGAGTAATAATAATTAAGAAAGACAGCTTGACGTAAACAATTTCATTAAAAGTTTGTAATTAGTTGTTTTAGTTTCAATTTTCTTTCAGTTATCCTCATTTAATATTTCATTTTTTAATTATTTTGAAATTGGGGATCCCGAAAATTTTTTACATGCGAAAACAGATCGCAGTACAAAAGGTTTAAAAAGCCCTAATCTAGATTAAATCCCGTAAACATAAAAATATTATTAAATATTATTTTCTATTTAATATTTTAGATTTACGCATCACCTTAACATTTACTACTTAAGTTGCTACTTAGAATTAGAATTTAAAAAAATCAGTAAATAGAACAATTCTAAAATCATTTGAATATTCTTATTTCTCACTGAATTAGCCATCTGCTAGTCACATTTATATATGACATTCAAGGAATTAAAATAGAAAAAAAAATCATGTGAAATTGCTAACTACAATTCAAAATTTTAGCGCGAAAATTTCAGCGCCAAGAAGTGTAGTTTGTTGCAACTTGAATAATGCACGGTAAGTTCAGAATTTTTTTTGAAGGGGAAACACACGAAATTTCTCTAAAATAAGAACATTTTTCGCCTTTTTTTCTGTGGTTGACCAAAATACCTCTCGCCCGTAGAGAACTCCCTGACGTGCACGTTTCAAAAGCATGCTTTCTCTTGGCACTAAAATAGAACAATCCGCGGGCTCAATTCTTCACAATTTTTACAGCCAGATTTCCCGTCCAGGTGGCAAAACGCTATGAATTTATGGAACAAACGAGACATCTCGAGAGTCTTCCTTTTTATCTTTTTTTTCACTATAGTCCTACCCTATTGTATTAGACTCCAAAAATAGAGCGGCAAAACCTTGCAGTGGGAGTCTATAGACGTCCGGAACTCGGCAAGCAATGACAAAAGCTCGCTTTTATTAATTTAGATGACTTCTCTCATTGAATCTGATTGAAGAGATAGGCAATTATTTTGTCACATTCAATATCTGCATTTATGGTCGTGTAACTTTATAAAGGCATCGCCTAATGCAGAGTTTATTCAACTGCACAACAGTTTTATATTTCTTCTTAAAGGAGTTTCAAATATTTTCTTTAACTTTTTTTCAAAAATCCAGTGAATCATGTTTGAAATGAATAATTTTATAGTTTAAAAAGATACTGAATTAACATTTTATTTATATCTATCAATATTTATTCAATTCCTACTATTAGTTCACACTCTCCCTATATATATTTATATATCTTGTTCAAATTTTCAGTCGTTAATAAAATACTTTTTATTCATCCACTCAAGTTCAAATACATTTTTTTAAACTTGTAGTGGATGACACTTGATGTTAATACAGTTTTTTCAATTTTTTTTTTCTTCTTTTTTTTAAAAAAAAAATTTCTTTGTTGGCCTAAGAAGGAATTGACTTTAATTTTTTTATATTACTTGTTTTATTTAACGAATATTGAATTTATATTTGCGCAAAATAGGTTTTCTGATATTTATTTTGGTAAAATTTCGCTTCAAAATTCCGTGCGTCATGCTTTTAAAAGCTAATGTAATTACTTAACGAAGAGGTACAAAAAAATTCTCACGTGGATCTAGACTTCTTCAGCTATGGCTAATAACTTCAAATAAGTTATCATGAAAAATTTTGGGGTCGAGATAAACTTGAAAACTTGTATTTCCATCAAATTCCTTAACATTAACAGCAAAAATGATAAAGAAAATTGCCTTAATTCCAACAATTATATTAAAATGTTCTAAATAATTTTTTAAAGTATTTATCTGTATATTATTATTCGCAATGTTTATTTTTTTCTATCAGTTGGGAATCTATTAAAAGGAAAATTTGTTTTACAAAATGGGGTCCCGAAAGCTTTTTCTGACTGAAACGGTGTTGCGCTTTGGAAAAGTTTAAGAACCTCTGATGCAGTTGAATGAATTTCCTTAGCTGCGCCAGTGAAAAAGGTTCAAGAAGCTCTAAAATCAAACTCCCTGTATTATACATGTAAGTGAATAGATTTCAGTTGAATATGATTCTGAAAGTTCTTTCCAAAGACATAGTCAACATTCTATTTATAATTCTATGCGTTCGGTAATAATAACAATTTTAACTTCATCAGTTACGTTTTGATAATAAAATGCGAAACATCATTTTCCTATTTTACAATTAAAATAGTAAATCAATAAAACATAATTTTTAATTAATTATTTTCTCTTCGATATCAACATGTTTCAAAATATAAGCCATCAAATTCATTTTTAATGCTACTTTCTTAAACATAATTAAAGAAAAGTCATCACATTTATATTTCATTAAAATAAGAGAAACTGAAGATTTGGGCCAGTTTAAATAGCACAAATAGTTTACACATACTCATTAATCGCAAGCAACAATGTCTATTAGCAGACATTTATTTATAAACAGAATTAATACAAAATTTGTGAATGTTAAATTTTGTTGAAGAAAATATACGTCAATAATTTTACATAAACCAGTTTATTAACCACAAGAAAATCGTCAAAATAAATATAAATTTCATTATGGTAAACTATATTTGAATCCGCAATGTTTGCATCCGGTAATGCATATAAAATGTATAAATATACAATTTTTTATATAGAGCTCAGATTTAAATCGTTTAAATCTATAGGTTATTATTTTTATAAAATGAGACTTAAATTTTAACAATATAAACTCTCTTCACACTTCAGGCTACAATATTTTTAGAAATTAAAACAGTATAAAATCTTAATTAAAAGGTGCTGTAACGCAGAAACTGGTCTTAATCATAAATTACGATCAGACAGAACTTGAGACAGAAAAAAAGTGCAGATTGTGAGCTGTAACACTCGGATTTTGTTGTTTAAATATAATTACAAAGTTGACCCACTTTCCGCACACTAAAGCTGGTCTCTTGGATTACCGGTGTTTAACACATTTTTTAATAAAAAAAATATTTATGATTTTCGTATCTATTCTGAAAACAACTTTGTTGAAAATAAAAACCAAAGCTGTGTAAATACTGTTTTGATTCAATCATTTCTAATTGTAGTTTTCTAAGCGAAAAAAATGTTCTGCCTCTATGAATTCCGAAATCTCATATTACTTCATCAGACAGTAAACTAATTTACTACAACCAACTTAAAGAAAACTTGCACGAATTGATGACATTTATATAAAATAATGCCTTTTCTTTTTAGTTACCATATAAAAAATGAATTCATTTAAATTTTGAGAATTACATAAGCATAAAAAAAGTGCTAATTAGGGATTCTAATTGAATAGTCATTCTAATCTAAACCCTTCCGTGTTTTCTTGGCCATGCGGACAAGAGCCAAGCAAGGAAGTGAAAGAGAACTAGTAAAGAGAACAAAACGTGACTATTTACCGAGAGGTAGTTTTCTCCACTTGGTTTTCTTCTTTCCGCCCATCCCGAAATCCTGCCTCTCTCGGTCTCTTCCGTCTCTCTTTTACCCCATGCCTTCACCTTCCAAGGGCATCACGGGTGTCGTCACTAAAAAAATAAATTTATCGCTCGTTTGGCGGAGCTTTCCCTGATCAATTGGAAGATTTACAAAGGAAATAATGTCAAACGCTCAACAACAGCTCTCGCAGCGATTCCGGCTTAGATTGAAACATTGGCTTCCAAAAGGTTAAGCGCTAGGAGGTGGAGGGAGAAAATTTCTGCTTATAGAAATGAGAAGAATAGAAATGATGACTGGGGTTGATGGAAGAAGGCCT
>BGPR01001340.1:9107-68181 GCA_013235015.1 Araneus ventricosus | reverse complement strand
TAAGAAGCATTGAACAAAAATGGACTAACAACAGCACTGTGGATACAGTATTTTTATATGGCATCTCTTGTAAAAGGTTATATTTGTGCCGATCTCTGTAGTGACTGGAATGGTTATTAGTGTTTACTGGAAGTGCGTTGTACGCATGATCTCTTATTTTCATACAAGCGGTTTTACATTGTATGTTAAGTGAAGTCACATTTCTTCGCACGACATGCTCAATCTGGAGGATGTTTTAACTTCGGAAGAACACCAAAAATTCGTCGAAAATGATATTTTTACAATAAGGAGGAGTTATACTTATTAAAGTCGCATTTGGTCTGAAGTGTTCATAGAGCAAACTCTGATTAGACTTATGAAAAGCACTGCGGGTCTCATAAGAGGGCATGGAGTTAGGGACAGTGCATTGAACAAATGGATCAGCAATGCAATAGCTAATGTTTGTTTATCGCTGGAAGATCGTTTTGTTTGACTTTTGCCTCAGGTGAACAACCCACTAACTTTCAACATTACCGGAAAAATAGAGATTTCACAGACCTGCATAAGCTGCTCCTATAATGGTTCTACGATCGTTCACTATTTACGGTACATTCAAACTTATGTCACTAACCACCGGAGTTACGAGAGATGAATCTGTTAATTGTTACAAAGCTCTTCAAGTAGAATTGTCCTGTTTAACGATTTATGAATCTGAAAATCTAATCCATTATCCATCTGAAAATGAATTCATTATATGATTTCATTACTACTCCAAGTATTAAGTTGAATTTTAATTTTCATAATTACACTGTTGTCGTGGATGGTGGTTTCCTTCTACATAGGATGAAATGGGGATCGAATTCCACATATGGGGCAATCTGAACTGTTTATATGAATTATATCAAAAACTATTATGGCAGAGTAACCATTGCACAGTTGTCTTTTATGGTTATTCCAATGTAAACAACAACTCCATTTCATAAAAGTCCCCGGTGATGGCGGGTGGGTGGTAAAGTGAGCTCTCCCCCCTCCATCATCGGGGAATTTTATATCTTCAACAGAGGAGCCTCTCACGAACATGTGCACCAGTTTTCAAAACTATATGACTTAATGCTTTTTTCACCCCTATTTTGGGTCTTCATTGACTGGACTATAATAAAAGGTTGAAGATCACAGTGACAAAAGGAATAAATAGACGACAACTCAAGCCGCTGAGAGGGGTTCAAGTGGTCCGTCCTAGGAGTATTTTAACATTATGTCTATGGGCCAAAACTTCTATGCCAAATAAAAGCGATCGTTAAGAAGGGTGACCGCTTAGAGAAGTTTTACCGTAATTCAAAATTAAAAGTTCCATTTGTATTTAATTATAGTTAAGGAAACATTTAAATATACAATGTGGTCATAAATCATTGGACCCACTTCCAAAAATTAATAAGAAAAGACTAATAATGTTACAACTACAGTTAGCGCATTAATTTTTTAGATAGGTAATGCGCGGTTATGTGGTCGTAAATTATTGGACATCTCCCATTTTTGAGAGCCATTATAAGCGAAACAATTAAAGCTAGAAGAAAAATAAAAGTATGAATTTGTAGGGAATTTTACGCTCTTTAATTTGTTAAATCAATTGTAATTCGAAAACTTAATAGTTTTCGAAATATTAAAGAACTAAAAAAGGAAACCAGAAAATTCGCATCGGACTTCTGCTGATCGATAGCCATTGCGTATGGAAATCTCTCGCTGTAGTAAATTTAGAACGCCGTAATGGTAGCCACCTATATGAAAAAAACTTTTTATTTGCTCTCTCATTAAAAAAAACTGCAGTTGTAACATTATTAGTTTTTTTATTAATTTTTGAAATGGGTTCAATAATTTATAACCACCCTGTATATTGGTTTGCTTTTAATACTTGAAAAGCACATGATGAAATGTATATTTTTTTAGGGTAGGGAGCTTTCATTTATGTAATATTATAGTAGAGAAAACAATTAAATTGTTATAAAAATACAGTCGGACCTCTATTTAACGAAGTCGCTAAATCCCGAAAAAAAGTTCGTTATATGGAAAATTTGTTAAATAGAGATTCACCTTTCAAAATGCTTTAAACTACACAAAAAAGATTTTAAATTCATAAACACTATTATTCATAAACACTTATTAAAAAAGTAATCACACCTTTATTTTGTAAATTAATATCTATTTGTTTTATATATTTTACCCATCAAAAAGAAATCTGCAAGGAAAACAAGAATAAAACAAAACATTGTCCGGGAGTACACTGTATTTTCAATTAAAAAAATAATTTTATGTTAAAATTAATGAACTTTAGCATTTCATCATACGAAGGTTTGTTGATTTCTGCATCATGATCATTTCCATCTTCATCATCTTCGTCTTCATCGCAATTCATTGCTGTATTGTTTTTATTTTTCACACTGTCCACTTCAAAATTGCCTCATCCACATCTTCATAGACACATGCTTTTAAACGTTTTGAACAAGAATTCGATAAATCGTAGTTTTGTATCTTACCACGATTTTTTTTATTATGGTTGATAAGCTGTTTGGAGGAATACTAAATTTTAAAGCAATATCCTTTTTCCACGCCTTTATCCACCTCATGAAGAATTAAATTTTTTTCTTTGATGCTCAAGCACTTTCGCTATGACATTTTCCAGCTTCAAGGTCATTGATCACCATAAAATGTGTTAAAAGAAAGAATAAGTTTGAAATGTTTAGAAATATTTTGAGAAATAGGGAGAAAAAAAATATTGGATCACAAGAAAAAGTTCGTTAAATAGAGAAATTTGGAGGTTATTTTACAAAGAAATTCGCAAAATGTTCTAGGTTCCAAGAAAAAGTTCGCAAAATAGAGGTTCGTTAAATAGAGGTCCGACTGTATTGTAATTGATTTTTAAGGAAATTTCATTATCATGTAGAATTTCCTTTGTTTAGTTCAAACTTTATGTAATTTTAAAAGGAAAAACGGAACACAAAAACTTTTAACGTAATGAATAAGTGATGCATTAATTTCATCTGTAATCGGAAGGAATCACCCCGCCCTGCCTTAGCGTCCGGGTTTACATTGAATGACTAGCCGCCGTGACAAATAGTCAGGCACTGTGGTTCCTGCATAACAGCCCCTCATCATGCACCCCCCCCCCCCGTTTTATCGGGGTACGACCTGTCATTGGAGGTGGCCATAAGAATCGCACCACCATTATTGTGCCATCGGGTTGGCTAGAACCTGTTTACTTATATGGCAGCTTCTCATCCGTGAACTCACGGTGCCCCCCCCCGATGGGTTAATTTCATCAGTAAAATATAGACATCACAAACACTGTTACAGTGTGGAAACGCTAAGCATTACATTCAAAGAACCATACGAGTTAAAATTAAAACCTATGCAATGCAGTATTTCATATTTCTTCCTGATATGACCTACGAGTTACTCAATACATAACTAAAAATAAGAAGTTTCATTCGAGTGAACACACCAGGGCCGGCTTTTGTTGGTAAGCAAGTATGCGGCCGCATCAGACGTCGTCATGGGGGAACTCCGAATCCCTCGGGAAAAATCAAAAATTCCTATTACTCTAAAGAAACATCAGATACATTGAAGGACATTTCAGGGAAAACAAAACTATGAAAAAGGAAAGATAATATAAAGAAGGTCGGGTGGTTCTTTTGGATTTTCGAAAATGCAGCACCCTAGAATGCCAGACTCCAACACTGTCTGTCGCCTATGCAGATATTGTCACCCCTGCAACGATAAATAACCCACGTGCTGTCCAGGTGAGCTCATTAATCTTGGCTGATAACAGTGACCACCATACCATATATATCTACAAAATTCGATATCAGGTGAGAGATGGAATGTCCTTGGGGTTAAGATCAAACTGGACACCAATAAGTCAGGAGCCGCCGCCCCCCAAGACAACTGACTCTTGAACTGCCCGGTGAACTCCTTAGCCTCCTTTTCAGTTTTATGGCGCAAAAACCAAATCTGACCATTATGGTGAAAAGAGTAAAAATTATTAGAAATCTTAATTTAAGACAGCATAAACAATTTGGTAAAAGCAAAGTTATAATATAAAACGAGATAGTAGATGGTAATTAGGCACTGGATTGAAACAAATATTAGATAAAATGATAAAATTCAATGATTTGTAAAAATTTAAAAAGGTTTGGATGGGGTTGTTCTTCCACTAAGTCACTCATATTCACAAATGACGAATTAGAAAAACGTACACGCTAGTGATTTAAAAGCAGAACATTCAATTAAGACATGAAAAACAGTTAAACTGACATGGCATGTCGAGCAAGTAGGACATGGTTCTCCAAATAAAAGATGTTTATGCGGAAAACGGGAGTGACCAATGAGGAGCCTGGTCAGTTTGGCATCAAGGCCACGCACTGGAACATTAGGCCATAATGAAATAATTGGTTTAATAAAATGCAGCTTATTGTTTGTCGGTTGATTCCATGATTCCATCACAGCAAGTGTATAAGACGAGCAAAAAAGTTTTTCGCATTTCAGTATGGAAGGTCTTATTGTAGGAAAGAAGAAGCAATTTTAGCAGCGCTATCCGCCTGTTCATTACAAAGTAAAGAGTTGGCTTTTAAAGCTAGTTGTACACTCATCGATTTCGGACGTCGATCAAATTCTTTTAATGGCACGAAAATGAGTGTTCGATCTCCACACGACACGATCGTCGTTTTGGTGTCGTCCACTGCCTGTACGACAGACGATGGTCGTGAGCAGGGCCGTACCGAGGTGATCCTGAGACCTTGGCGAAACTATCAAAGCTGCGCCTCCCCCCTCCCTTTACGTGACACATTTTCATTAATTTTTCATCCCTTCTATAAAACCCCTATCCGGAAAAAACTAAGTTCCTGCAAATATTTTTATACACAAATTTAGCATATTTTATGATTTAATAAATAGGTTTAATAAAAATTACGTATTCTTAAAAAAATACTTAAATGAACTATATTCATGAAAAATACTATACACAACAAAATAAATGTATCATCAAATAAATTACAAATTGCACATATTTTCTAAG
Source organism: Araneus ventricosus (assembly GCA_013235015.1). Classification (NCBI taxonomy): domain Eukaryota; kingdom Metazoa; phylum Arthropoda; class Arachnida; order Araneae; family Araneidae; genus Araneus; species Araneus ventricosus. The sequence continues at coordinate 63,134 of BGPR01001340.1, read as the reverse complement.
ACAGAAAATAAAACAAAATCTATATCTTATTGTTTATTGCAGCTATTGAACATTGGCTTTTGTGTGATGCATAATAAAGAAGAGAATTTATTTGCGTCGCACTATGTATAGTGTATAATACATGAATTACTAATTAGAAATAAAATAAATTAGAACTGAAATTAAGAGTTGAGTATATATGAGGTGAATTCAAATTTTATTAATATCAAATGACTTTTTCTAGATCAGAGGTTCCCAACCTGTGGTACGCGTACCCCTAGGGGTACGCGGGGGACAAGTTAGAGGTACTCAAAAGTGATTTCGGTAATGGCAGAAAACACAAAATATAAGAATATTCTAGACTACTAAGTCTATTCTACTTTATTGTATGTGGTTGTGCTTGTGTGGGTTTTTTTGTTTTGGCTTGTACCACTTCCAATTTATGATGACTACAACAGATTTAACTTTCTGAGCTATTCCTCTAGTTTTAGATTGTAGTCCTTTTGATTTAAACACCCCAATCTAGGTACATGTTTGTGGTCCAATTTAAGCAACTTTTAGACAAAAAAATTCCTTCTAACCTTACCTTTAAACTATTTTAATAAAATTACTGTAGTAAGTTGTAGTTTTCTTATCTGAGGATATAATAATATATTTAACTACTTCTTTTTAAAACAGGGTAAGGGTTGTTAGTCTTTTGTTAAAATATTTAAGTGATGTTCTCTAACTGCAACCACTAAGTTTTTTCTCTTAAAAATAATTTCATATACTAAATTTATGTGTTATGCCTTTACAACCTAATTTGCATATTTTAAGGCCCAAATATTTAATTGAATTTAAATTTTGATACCAATCCATTCCAGGAGCAAAGTTCAAATTCAACAACTCTAATCTACATATTATTGGAAAAGTAAGATATAAATGCAATTTTTTGATTGAATTTTAATTAATTTTTTACTGGGTGTCTAAGGGAAATACTGATATTTTGTATATTTTCAAAGCCAAACTGAAAGTAAAGTTCTTACAAAAGTTGCTAAATCCTGGAGAAAATTCAAAAAAAGAAACTACATCTACACAACATTTTGTTTCAGTTAAAACTTAATTCAAGACATGGGCATAGTAGCATCCATGAACCTGTTGATCTGCCACAATAACAAGTACTTTGTAAACCATTATTCTGCTTATGGCAGCTTCTGTTTATAATTTTAATATATTTCTAACTAACTGTCTTGGGAGACAAGCTTTTGTTCGCTCGGAATATCCTGGTTGTTAAACAATTAATACGGTATACATAACTATTTAAAATTATACCTTTATTGTTTAATAAGATTGAAAAATGCGAATTTTGAAATATATGTGAAATTCATTTACCTTTTTATCTCCCTGCTTTCCAAATAAAACATTTTAGTGTTAATTGTATTGAGCTAAACGTCTGCGCTAGGCCAAACTGAAGAGCAAAAAATTGACAAATGGGAAGTTGTAAAATATCTAAGCTTCTTATTACATATAGAATGAAAGAATAATATGATGATTTGAAAAACTAAAAGAAATAATCCTGAAGTAGAAACTAAATTTCCAAAAATAGTATCAAGAAAAATGTTAAAAATATCATTTATAAAGAAAGATAACTACCAGAATTTTCCAAATAATAAATTTTGTGAAGATAATAAAAGCTCATTTTCAGTTTTTTTTTCCTTAGTAAATATGTCAAAAAAAAGAAACCTGACTTACAATAATTGCGAAATTAAAATGAAACTAAGAATCTATAATTCGATAGCAAAAGAAAAAACAAAATGCATGTGCCAATTATCTCATTGTAATTGAAGAGAGAAAATATTATCATTAGTGGGAAAAAAGAAAATATTTAACTGTATAAAACTTACCAAATGAAATAAAAATCACTTTATTTAATGAGCTTAAGTTGAAAAATATATTTCAAAAAGCGTATAAGAAAAAACTGCAGGTAAGTGAAAATCTCTTTTGGAGCTAGAGTAGTTAAATGTATCAAACACAGCATATTTTGTTCACCATAATGTTAACAATGGTTAAAGATCGCGTGATTAAATATCACAAAAAGACATCACCCTGCCCTGCCTTGGCACCCTGGTCTACATTGAACGACCGGCCGCCACGATTTCATCGGGCACTGTGATCCCCGCATAATAGCCCTCGTTACGAGCGGCTCATGCGACGACCCCCCTCCCCCATTTTAACGGGGTACGACCCGCCATTGGAGATGGGCTCTAAGAGACACACCACCATTACTGTATCCACCCTGCTTACTTATCCGGCAGCTTCTCATCCGTGAACTTAGCCATGCTGGGATCATGTGATTAAATATGCGATTATATAAAAATAAGGAAATTAGTGATAATGTGATTAAATAAGGAAGTTAGTTTGTCATTTTTAAATTGAAAAGAATTGTTGCAAATCATACGTTTTTTAAATTTCTTTAAATTAAAGAAAAAACATACAGTTATTAAATTGATATCATTAAAAAGATATTTTTTTTGAATTTTAAAATGACGTAAAAAGTCATTTTTTTAGATGATATTTTTGAAAAATACCGGCTAAAAAACAGCAAAATCTTGCTTACTTTTTTATTAACTGAAATTTTAATTATCTTTTGAGCTCTGAAAAGTTGATAGTGATTCTACTCTTGTTCTGAAGAATGCGCCAAATTTCATTAATATCAAGCAAAAATGTTAATTTTTAAAACGACAAATAACATTCATCTTTGTATACATTATTGTAAAGTAAAATTTTATGGATGAATCAGTTAGTTATCAAGACAAGCAAAATCAAGGAGATTATGAATTTGGTGCAGAATAGTTGTGTTAAATTTTTTATACAATAAACTCTAACACGAAATACTATAATGTTAATTTTATATTTTTCTTATAATCATGCTTCTGTATGCATATTTTTAATACTAAAAGCGCATGTATGCATAGGTGACTGTCTGTTTGCGTTCTACAAGACAGACCGTTGAGCCTAGAGTTGCCAAATTTCGTACAAACCTATTATGAAGGGTGGCAAAGTACACTGCAGTGAGTTTTTTAAAAACTTTAATTAATTAAAACTTAAGAAAGAATTTGGGGAGGTTCAGCGATAATAGCCGGAAATATTATCATTTAAAAATAATTTCTACACCGTCTTATATTTAAAAAAAATCTTTCAAATGATAACAGTCTAGTTGTCGTGTAATTTTTCTTAAACTTGGGAGTTTTTTTATAAAAAAAAATTATGTATAATTTACAACAATGCTGGATTGAAAGTCAAACCAATTTCACTGGTTCCACAAATCTTTATTTTAATATTTCCCTTAATGTTTAATTTAATGTTTCTCTTACGTTAAAAAACGTGATCTAAAAATTTATTTTGATGTATTACAATACAAAACTTTCTTTTGTTGTAATGAAATGCTGCCATTTTCGTTGCTTTTCCAGTTTTTTTAGTCTAATTTTTTGTTAATTCTTTGCTACTTGAAATAAATTTACTTTTTAAATAGATTTACTATATTATTTTGATAGATTTACTTTTTAGCTATGATCTAAAATTCATTTTTTCACTTAGGGCAGATAATTTTCAATGGAAACCATACCATCTATTTATATGTAATAATTAGGTAAAACATTCAAGTTATAGTCGGATAAATAAAGTGTAATAATGTAATTTAAATCTGAATTATGCATGATCGAAATAAAAATGATTTTTCATTGAATTTAATGATATTAAAGAGCCATTCTGCCTAAGACTTTTTTGACAATTGAATGTAAAAATCAAAGTCACTAATTTTATTAGATGCAAAGCATATTGCCTTAAACTTTAGTTCAAATTAGCTTGCGAAAAATTAAATAAGTTAATGTTTTTAAAATTGTTTGGTATAAATAATATATAATTAATTGAATGGGTGAAAGCTGACAGCAGAAGCCGTCTAGTATTTAATACAATAAAAGCAATTTAAAAAATAGAAATAATTTGAGCTCACCTCTTTAAAACTAATTTATCTCCTTAGAAAAGAATGAAAATGTTCAAGCATTTCTTTATGTGCCCACTCTCTGATGAAACAAAAACTGAAAAGCAACATTGTCTTCGTATTATTTGCCGCTAAAGAAACACCAAAGGACAACTCGTCCAATAAGGACGAGGCCCCTTTATCATTCCTACAATATAGTAAACAAGATAAAATAAGACCTTCCCACCCTAAAATACAAAACTCTAAGAAAAAGCGCGATTCCCCTTTTCCTTTGAGATTTAATAGTCAAATTAGGTGAATTTTTTGCCCTCCCTCCCTTATCAGCGTCTTCGAGGTTCGAAAAAGATTCTTAAGGCAAGCGAGTTGCCTTGTCCATTTATTTTACGACTGTTAAATGAGATGCCATAAAAGAAGAAAACGCATGTTGCTTTGCCATCTCTAGGCAAGAACCACATCCATGGTGAAAGAAGGACCCTTTTCTCCTTCCTGGAGGGACCCTTTTTTCCTGCGGCAACAAGAAACTCCAAGGGGTCTATTCTGGTACCCCCAAGTGCTCATTGCCGCATCAGTTTGTTACATAAAGCGACTTGTTATTTTGTTCCAAGAAAAGGCGCAGGCCCTTTCTCTTTCATAATTGTTTCAGGTTTTCGGAGTTATTGGGAGACGTACACTTTTCCCGTTGTTAAGGGAAAAGTGATCGTCTCCCCAACCCAACCGGGGTACCAGAATAGACCCCATGGGTCACAAAGACACGCTGGAACTGACCACTGAGCAAAGCAAATAGCCACTCCCCGTAATGTTTAGTAAGCCATCGAAGATTATCGGTCTATTCTGGTACTGTTGAAGAGAGACGTCACTTTTCCGCATCAACGGAAAAGTGACGTCTCCCAACCTCCAACCGGGGGTATCAGAATAGACCCCTTATTCTTAAATTCTTTTTTATTTGCTAACTCTTAAGCTAAGTTTTTTAAATTGTCATTTTTGCGCCCCCGTTCTGCCTGCGCCATTGGAGGGGCCAATCTCGCCACGCCCTCGGTACGGCTCTGGTCGTGAGAGGAAGAGGATTCCACCTAGGGGTCTATTCTGGTACCCCCGGTTGGGTTGGGAGACGTCACTTTTCCCGTTGTTAACGTGCGGAGGCCAGCCAAATTTTCAGCTATCGCACGACAATAACAAAGATTAATAGAATAACAAAGATTAGAAGAATTTTGCCTACTCTTTGCGAATTCTCTAGACTACATGATGATTTTTTCCAAGCATTAATTTTTTTTATTTAAATTGTATAGCTGCTTATTGAATAGTACAAAAATTCGAAAATGTTTAAATTTTTTTTGTGCATGCGTGTGCGGAATAAAAATCGACATGAAGTGAAAACAAACGTACCAATTCTGGGTAGCGTTATATATAGGCACCGCCTCAGACTGCGCACTCTTTTCTGTGCCCTGAAGCGACAAACATGATGGATTATCCAGAGGGCGCTGGCAGCAGATGCGTACAAATGGGGTTGTAAGATGTGGCGCTTACGCGTACTTTCCTTCCCTATTGGAAATGAAATTATCCTGTTTTTCTCAAGTCTAAATTTGTGAATGTTTTCACAGGTCGCGCCGGACTGCTAATTGTATGCTTTCGTCCACGAAATAAATTTTTTTATACGCTTTCTGAAATACATATATCTCATTGATATTTTTTTAATTAAATAAAAGTATATATTGTAATTAAATAAATTTTATAATTTATTTAATTCTGAATCTGCTTTCTGAAATACATATATCTTATTCATAATTTTTTAATTAAATAAAAAAGTTTATATTGTATTAAAGTATATATTGAAGCAATCAAAATATTTATTTGTTAAACAATTTAAATAAATATATATTGATATGTTATTCTGAGATTGTCATAAAAGTTCAGTTTAATTGCTTAGAAATGTTAGGAAAGATCAAATAGTGTGTTTTTAATTACTGTGAATTTAACTTTCGATATATCACCTATTTCTACTTGACCTTCAGTTTTTAAAATACATTTATATCGTGAATTATTTGTGTTGTAGATTTATTTTTGTTATATCCTTCTTAGTCAGGAAATGAAAATTCTGTTCGCTATAATAATAAAATAATACACATTCGTGGTTAGCAGTGGCAGAATTTCCACGTTTAATATAGTTACCTACCATGTGCATAAATCTCTACCAGTTATCCTTAATTGTGTAGCATATCATAACTGCTTTCTGAGCATACACCTTGCATATCGGTTTTCATATTAACTATCACATCTAAAATATTTAATGTTTGAAGAGAATGCATTGACAAACACATGCTTTTTCCACAATATTTTCTCCTTTCATTTCGATTGATTATAGTACAAGAAAAGAAATTGCTGCATTTTTATTTATTTTGTCTGAATATATTCATTCAAACTTTAACTCAAAATACGAAGGTGAAATAAAAATATTTTACCAAACACTTTTTTTATATGCTAGCTTTTAGTTCGTACTAATAAAAAAACTATGAATACAACTTGGTTATTTTATTATAACCAAATGTGTTTTCAAACTAATTGATCTACAAGGAAGAAATCCCAATCTTCTCTTGTCAACCGTTTTGATGACTTCTGACAATAAAAGAAAAGTCTGTCTGCTATTAATTTCTGAAAATAAAAGAAAAGAGCTAACTTGGAATTAGAAGCCTGAAAGCTCATGATAATTATTAAGATGCAGACAGGAAAAAGTCTTAAAGAGGAAAAAACCCTTTAAAAAATCTCTCTCATTTAAGCAATAATCAGAATATCTACAGCTAATTTTATTTATTTATTGTAATTAAAGTCAAATTCATACCTCAAGAAAAATTTTAAAACAATTTATGTTTGAGCAATTATTGAAGTGTAAAATTTTCAACTGTTGGACATCGATAATAAATTTTAGAAAGAAATTCTTCTATCATGAGTTATCTAAACTTTGATGATGCAAATAAAAGTTCAGGTTTTTAAGAGATCAAACTAAACATTGAGTTAGTTATTTGGTTAATTTTCTCATAAAATCCTCATCATTTAGTTTAGCAGTTAATATGTTATACAAGATATTATTACAGTTCTTAGAACAGAAATTCATTAGCTATTGCAGGACAAAAATATGTAGCTTTAAATTAATTGTTGGTAAAATAAAAGTTGAAAGAGTTTTTAAAGAAAGTCTTTATGCAAAAAAACTTAAATGGATCATCTCACTTGAATAGACCCTAAAAAGCAATTCAAGTACTGAAATGTGAATATCACATTTATAAGCAGGCAAATCAACCTTTAATGTTAGAGAAAACAAAGCAACATTAATTGAGAAGATATTGTTAAAAATGCTGAGGAACAAAATAAGAAACTCTTGTCTTTACAGTTGCTCATTTAATAACAAACATTTGCTTTGTTTCATTTTAATATGCAAGTTATTTATTGCTTATCATAAGGATTTAATTATGACAGTTTATAACAAGTAAAGGGAATGGCAGTATATTATAACATAATTCTAATATTACTTTGGTTGAAAAATTAAATATGATTAATTCATCTGCCAAACAAATCCAACTTCATTCTGATAGATTATATGTATTAAATTTAACTAGAAATAGAACATCTTAAATGTAGTATGTTCTTTAATTCATCTAATTAGCTTATCATAGAAAAACTGCAAGATTTTCTGTGTCCGAACAACTATCAGCATCAATATTATACAAGAGCCTTTTTCCAATGTATCATCTTGTGTCAGGAGAAAAATCTCTGCAGTGTAAATCTTTTTGTCTGCAATGAAAGGGTAATGGGAATCAGGAAAAAGTAAAGGTTTTTCCATTTCTCATTCCTGCTTTGGGTTTTACTATGACTAAATTGTTTTTAGGAATTGCTATGGCTGGAATATCCGCAAAAGGAAACAAATCAGTATACCCACAATGTTTCTTCTACTTCTGCTGATGAAGAACAAAAGCTATCAACTCCATTTCATATAAATTTTGAAATGTTTACTTGACAGAAAATAGTTGCTATTAATTTAATATTTTCCTAAATAGAATTAACCTGTGGGTACATTCAATAGTGTAATAATATATCTCATAAACCTTTGTTTTTTTACCCCTTTTAGAATGCTGTAATTGAATGTGTTTGAAAAAAAGGAGGGGGTAGGTGTGTGGTTATACTGTAAATAATTTCTCTGCAATATGAATTGTTAAAGCAGGACATTTTTTATTTATCATTTTCGATTTTTATCAAACTTGAAACAAGTCACTAAATGCAAATGCAGCAAAATTTTTTAAGGTCCCATTAAGAATATTGTAAAATGAGTTAGAATTTATATTATTATGCTTCAAATAGAAAATTACTAAAGCTATTATTCTCTTTCATAAATGCAGTTAAAAATAAAATATTTAGGAGTTTCAACTAAAATTGAAATAAAAAATGCATTCAACAATCCCTCAATTAAAAGAAGTAAAACTTTTTTAATAATTTGTTCGCGAGAGAAAAATTAAGATAAGAAATCGAATATTTTGCAAACTTGTGAATATGTGGAGATGCAGTTAAAATCCCTGAAAAATTGAATTTATTTCCAGTAACAGTAACAGCACTCAGTTACAAACATCTTTCTTGTTTGACAAGAGAGTATTAAAAAAAAAAAGAATGATGAAATTAAGTTGGCATAATTAAATCCCATACTGCATTTATTAAAGAATTGTTCAAATCAGTAAAGTTCTTTTATTAACAAAAATTTTACTTATGTTTGGAAATCATTGTTTTCCTAACATCAAACTGAATATTACAGTATGAATATCCTTTTGTGTAAAATTAAGTAACCACTTATTTTACACAAAAAGATATTTTTAATCTCTTGTTACTAACCAAACTAAATTATTTAAGGAAGTTCACTACTAAATTAAATAGCTTAATCAGATAATAAATAATATATTATATTGAACATAATTTTAATCCCACTTACAGTTTTATTGTTTTAATACAAAAAGTATCCCTTTTTTTCGAAAATTCAACGTGCGCACCAATTGTCACACACAACACAGAATCTAATAAATTCGTATAGCTGACAATTTAAATCTCTATGTAAACATTTAGATTATTAAAGGTTCTAAAAATCGTTTAACAGAAATCAAATCTGCATTACAAAACCGAATAATATTTTTAAAAAACGTGATCATGTGTGCGTAACATACTCATCCGCATCCACCCCAACATCTCCGCACATTCATACGTCTGAAGAAGAAATAACTTAACTTGGCGATATGTATAAATGCTCCGATTGTTGGCGAAAACGTAATCCATGCGTACAACCATACAGCAGGAGAAACCTCTCAATTGCTTCCCCCCCCTTTCCACCCCCATTTTGTTCTGCGGAGCATTAGAATAGTGCCTATCGATAAGGAGTCTGACCAATTCTATGTTTTTGTTTGTAGCGGTTACTTCGAAAGGACAATTTTCCCCGCCTGAGTTTCGGGAATAACAGTCTTTGATGCTTCAAATCCCATAACTCTTTAATTCAAGGACAATTTTCTTTTAATTTCCTTTTCATTGTAGGATGGTATATTTTGAATTCTTTCATATAGTTGTTTGTATTTATTGATACTGAAATTTGGCATTATTCTGTGAGATATCTAATCGTTTAGTAAGTGCCTTTTTTTCCGCAAGGAAACTATTTTGCTATGTTGTTAATTTTGAATTGCTATTCTTTTGTTATGCAATAGGGTAGATGCTCCAGTTTTGGCCACCTTAAGAGAAAATTTGAAATGGAAATTTCACAGTGGATGACTGTTTAAAGCATATTAAATCATACTTATACTATTCTTTAGTAAATTTTATTGGCTTTCTGCTATTTATAAAATTTTTCTGAAGAATATTTTAGATTTAGAGTTATGAATTCGGTAAACCTGGAGTTTACGGTGCCGGCCTGCTTCTCGCCAATTCTTCTTGGAGCAATTTCATGTGCCATCGCCAAATAATGTTTTGGATGTGTAGTATGCTTTTTATTGCTCTCTTGCGCATGCGTCACCTGAAAACGAGAATTTCCGCACGCAATGCCTGCGGCATTTTAAGCATGTACCGGGTAAATTTTTTAACTTAAAAAAACATCAGCGGCTTCACTTTCAGCATGGCGGAATAATCGTAGCTTTGCTTATTCATCAAGAAATGAAATACACAGAATAACATACACGGTACTGAACCGATATTCCATCCGAAGAATTCAAAACGAAGTTTTATTCGAATTTATCGACCAATTGCATCGAAGAGTTGAACAAAACAGTCCAATCGAAACGTGGCACAATATAGCCTGATAAGCAAAACACCGATGAAAGGATCAATTTGTGTGCATGCGCGCTTGTCACTCTTAAGAACGTCTAGATGCAACCAAAACAAATGTTCTCTCATCGCCGTTCTTGGCAGCAAAGATTTGGCGATCCTAAGAGGAACGAAGTAGGCGGGCACCGTAAACTCCAGGTTAACCTGAATTTTTAAATAAATTAACCCCATTTGCACCAGTTTTGGCCACCTCTATACACCAGTTTTGGCCACCTCTATGCACCAGTTTTGGCCATCTTGCACCAGTTTTGGCCACCTCTATGCACCGTTTTGGCCACACTAATATTATATTTTTAACAGACGTTTTGATGAATTTTAAGTAAAAATAAATCATTTTTATGCAATATATATTTTAGTACATTAAGTTCTGTTATTTTAAATGTGATTTTTTTTATGAATTTATAAAGATATGTAATAAAATTTACCTAAGATGATTTTAGCTGCAGATTTCAGTTTTTTAAAAAAAGAAACAGGAATGCAGAAAACAATTATTTAATTTGGTTGATAAAATGCAAACTATATTTACTCAATTTTTTTTTTTGATAAAATATGAAACAAAAAATGGGGAGAGGAATAAACTTACATTGCAAAAGCATATTTTTTTTTTTAAATCTTACAAATCAAGAATTTGCATTATTATACTCACTAACAATATCCTCAAATATGTATTTTTAATTGCAACATTAATCAAATTCATCAGAATCATTTTTAAAATTAGAGCAATCCATGCATATAAAAGGATATTCCTCATCATTCGATTCAGGTTCCTCAAGTTGAAAATTTCTGACATAAATGTGAAGTAAACATTCAAAATGGAGATGTTTTTGACATTCTATTTTGAACGGCCTTAACTGCATTACCAACTTTAGATGGCGAGTAGCAAAATTTTTTTATGGAAGTGCTACCTGCCTTCTTATTTTTAATTAGAGCAATACTATGTAAAATGAAAACAAACAAAATTGACTAAGTTACTTTTTATTAAAATTCAAATTTAGGCGTGAAACTAAAACACGATTGGCTATTGTATTTTTTTATTGAAATGTTTATAGTTTTTGTAATGAAATAAAATTTGTATGGTTTAATAAAAAAAAAATCTCATTGTTAAGTTTAGCATCCTCATGAGAAATTTTTTTAAAACAATTTGATGATTTAAAAATACTCTGAAATGGTTTTTAGGAAAAAGTATTTTTGCTTTCTGCGCATTCTGTTCTTAAAGTTTTTCTCTTATCTTAGGAAATGAAACGTGTGAAATGCTATGGCAAGGCTAAAGTTACTACTGTTGACTCGTCATTTAAAAGGAATTTCTTTGGGTCATTGGATTCTAGAAATTCTATTGGAATCAACAAGTAGGTTATCTTTTATTTTTGAATTTAGCTTAGCATTTCATATTAAATTGTGATTGTAAAATATTATTTATTACTCTCTTAGCTTTCAAGAATTTCAACAGAAGGGAAGTAGTTCTTTTACTAGTGTTGCCTCAACTTCTGATTATACCAATAGTCACTCTTGTGAATTATTTGTGTCAGATGCTGATTCATGTGATGGGAGCTTATCCACTTATTCAACCTGCAGTTCAAGGAATCTAAGAAGAAAACAGAAGTCTATTAAGCATTCTGTAGCAAGCAAAACTTACCGACTAAGGAAATTTTCTTACACATCTGCTTCTCATTCTTCTTTAGATTTACAACCAGTATTAACTAGTAAAGCAAAGAAACCTCTCAAAAAACATACAAGAACATCTAGAAGTTGTGCAAAACAAAGAACTTCAAAGCAGTTTAAAACATCTGTCAAAATGACAGCTTCATATTCATCTTGTACAAATCTTGGATTAAGTTATGCAAAAGGTAGATCAAAAAATGCAAAACGTTTAAAATCATATAAAAAGGGTGCTTTGAAAAGAAATTGTAACACAAGTCGGCGTCATAGTCTTAAGAAACATTCTGCTATTCCTATTCAGCCTAGCTGCTCAGAGTTTTGTGAAAATCCTTCATCTGTAATAAATACAGGTATGAAGAAACCAAACAAGAAAGGTGGTGGCAAAAAAAAGCAACTGATTAATAAAGGCCATCAAGTTGCTGGTTCTAATCATTTTAGTAGATACATGGCTCCCTCTTTTAATTCTAAACATGATTCTTTCTGGGCTGCTATTCAGCCCAATTGGTCTAGTATATATGAATATTCTTTTAAAATTGAAAAAACATCAAAAGACAGGAAAAAGACAATTCCTGTGTTCATTGAGCAACATATGAACAAAAACGCTGCTTTTCCAGATCTCATTGACAAAGATAATAAATTACTTTCTAATGAAAAAAACATTTCTGGTGGAATTTCTGTTCAGTCTGAAGTATCAAGTAGCTGCAAGCATCCTTTTGATGTTGAAAAATATAAAAGTACTGGTGAAGCTAATGTTGCAAGAAATGACAATTTTTCAAAACAAGGTAGCAATTTAAATATTAATCCTTCAGAAACTGTAGATAGTAAACTTAAAACTGCTAAAGATATTTCAGAAAATGTGTCTGTTTGTAAAAAGTCTTCTGCTATTAGTTGCACTGACTCGGTAAATGACCAAATTCTTCCGGAGGTGGTAAACGCTGAAATTCAGCATAGAAGTGATGAAATAGCTTCAATTGTTTCAAATTTGTGTGAAACTGTTTCTGAAAAATTGAATGTTAATGAAATTGCTGCTATAAATGCAAATGAAAATGCATCTAAAGGTATAAGCATAGAAACTTGCAAAGAGGTAACTAAAAGTAATAAAGGTGTTATTAGTGCTGCACAGACTAATTTCTCAGCCAGTATGACTGTTTCTGAGGGTAAAAATAGTTTTAAAAGAAATAAAGAAATTGAATATTTATCAAAAAATGCAGATCCGTTACAGGAATATGCTTCTGCCAAACCATTTAAAAAAAGTAAAGGTTTTTATTCTTCAACTCCACTTACATCTCCCTCTACCCACGCTACTGTAGCAAAAAAATTTCCTTCTACTACAGCATTTAGTCCTGTTTTACAAAAGGGTCTGTTTATAACAAGTACTCCAGCTCATTCATCCAAAGTAGTAATTTCTCAACAAAATCAAATATGTAATGTGAGCAGAATTTCACGTTTAGGGAGGCAGTGTTCATTGCAAGATTTAAGCATTGATTCTTCAGTTAAGCTACAAGGATGTCGTCTGTCAACCAAAATTATTTCTTCTGTGTTACCAAGAAGAAACAATAGCCATGCTTCGCTTATAAACAGCAGTTCCCACAGTAATCAAAATACACATCGTACATCAAGATCTTGTATATCATTTTCTAGAAGAGAACAGCCGGCTCTGGGAGAAAGTCATCATTGTTCCAAAAGTTGGAGTTTAATGAAAGAAGTAAGTTATTTCTGTAGGATGTTTTTAATTATTAAAGAGATTTATAAATAAGTTTATATTACAGACATCACATTTCTGCAGAAACGCGGATTTCAGCTTTTTTGGCATCGAATTTTATCATTCTTAATTTTCTTTTATATAATAATTCTGCAATATTTTTAATATCTTAAGCACTTTTTGTATGAATTTATTTATTTTATTGTTCAATTAATCATACTTGTTTTACTTTTCAGTATTTATGTTTGTCTTGATTTATTATTTGTGAAGTTCAGCTTTTTTTGTGCTAAGCCTGTGTCACGTCTGTATATTATGAAAATAACAAAATAGTCATATATACAGAGTGGCTATAAATAATGTAATATGTCGTGAGTCATGTAACACATATTCTATTGTGTGAAATATAACAAAATTCGGTTAACCTAAAGTTTATGGTACCCAGCCATTTCTCTCCATTTTGGCTTGCCCCAAGTGGAAGACGGATTGGTAACGTCAGAACATTTGTTTTGGTTGTGCATGGATGTTCCAATTCGTGTCTTGTTCACACAGGAAACATTACATTCTTATTTCGCTCTTCAGCGCTTTTATTTTATTGGTCTGGTAAGTGCTATTCACTATTTCATTGGTCGATTTCTTCGAATTTGAATAAAACTTAATTTGGAATTCTACGTTTTGATTTTTGACAGTTTTGGATCGTGGATTTATTTCGACTGATGTGGTTGGAATGTGGCTTCAAGTTCCTCTTCGTGGTGCAATTCTTGTCGAATACAAAATAATATTTATGATTTCTCATTTTTGGAATTTTAAGTAGATTCCTAATATTAAAAAAAAAAGCGAAGCTACTAATTTCTTGCTTTGCTGAAAGCGAAGCTTCTGATGTTTTTTTAAAGTTTAAAAAATTTGCCCTGAACCCACTTGAGATGCCGCAGGCATTGCATGCTGAATTTCTCCTTTTCAGATGCCACAGGCATCGTGTAGGCAAGAGAACAATAAAAAGCTCACTGCACACCCAAAACAAATGTTCTTACATCGTCAAGCCATCTTGCTCTTGGCGACAAAACGTTGGCAATCCTAAGTGGGATGGAAATGCTGGGTACCATAAACTTTAGTTTTACCCACAATTCAGTGTTTTTGCATAGTGGAATGTACAGTTTCCATTTCTAAAAGGTGTGTGAAAAGTTACCTACAAGGAAAGTTTTTGCATTATAGAAGCAAACTACCACCTGTCATTGGTATTCTTGCTTTTCCATCTGTAATAAAGTATGGTTACATAAAGTAGGCCCGTCTAAAGACAATTTGTCTACAAATGATGAAAATTCTCTCAGCTTTTCCTTTATCTTCATAATCTCTCTACACAGATCATGATTATACATGTCGATAATGTTCGTTTTTATTTGAAATAATGGTAAAATATATGATGGAGTTACTTTTGGTATTGACACTTTTTCTTAAGAAATCAAAACCTTGTATTCCATTCTGCATATATGCCTATTTTTTTCCCAATAGATTACCTATTAGAAGCCTCAGAACTCTTCTCTTTATATTAAGGCCATCCTATGTATATATGTATTTTTTAATTTAATAAAAAAAATTCTGCCTTTAAAAACATTAAAAAGAAAAAGCTTCATTTTATAATCAGACTACAAAGTTTGGCTAAAATCAGTATTTGAATCATACAATCTTATTTTATATTATGAAAAAGTGGTATGTTTAGAAGCAATTTCTACTTGTGTATAAGAAAAAGACTCAAAATTCTGCTTCTTAGAATTACAAGACATTTTTTAGATATGTATCTTTCAAATGGTTTTCGAGATTTTGATTCATTTTTTCAATCTATGTCTGAATATGTTGGAAGGATGGAATCTTGTACTAATTGCCAGCTTAATAATCCTTGCTTGTGGTTTGATAACATATCACTTTCTTCAAAACAACTCAATCTGAAAGTTGAAGATTTCTTTTGCTTAAATATTCTTCCCACAGTTACAGTGATATTATTGCTATTCAACAATACTTCTATGTTGAATTATTCTTCTATATTTCTATTCTTCTATTATATTTTGTTTTAACCCTTTCCTTTCATTTCTAAACAGTTGGGCTTCATTGAAGATGGTTTATGTTAGTTGCAGATGTGTGGCGTGATACGTGTTTTCACACTTCTTAAGGACTTTAGAAGTTCCATAAAATTCTATAATTTTCCTTTTTAATATAGATTTGTACTGTGTAGAATATAATTTTTTAGTATTTAAATCAAAATTCTGTTTAAATATATCAATTACTTTTAAATATATTAGAATCATATTTGGGACTATTTATCTGGGTGTATTGATACACAGCTAAGCTTTCCCAGTTCTGTCAGAGAGAGATCAACACTGGTTGAAGATGGTGAGCATGATATTGTAAAATGATGATTAATTCTTACTTGCTTTAGATTTTCATCTTTTTTTATTTATGTATTCTTAGTATTTTAATTTGTATTGTAATGTATTATTTGAATTCTTATAAGATGAAGCTTCTTTTGGTTTACAGATAGGTGTTATTTCTGCTAAATATGTTTCATCAATTGTTTAAATTATGTGTTTATTTTCACTAAGTAATGCTGTGCTTCCTTTTTATTTGCCTTTTTGTGTGATGTTAAATTATATTCCAACTCAAATGTTGATAAAGCATACTGCAGCTCTATTTTTTAAGAGTTCTTTTTTAGTAGATGTTTCTATTTAGATGTGTTTTAGATCAGTAGCAATTTGTGCATTGTGATCCTGGATGGGGTGGATGGTGAATAATGGTTTGTAGTTGTGCAAATTAAATAAATTAGTAATTTATGCACTGAAAAAAAAATGAGGTGTGCTGCAGTTCTGCTGCACATATACATGAGCTGCTCCTGCTTTAAAGTTTAAACAGCTGTGAGCAATGTGGAATGTTTATGTTAGTTTGTCTTGAAGAAATCTAAATGAAAGCTGGATTGGTTTGAGACATTCAAATCTATGATCCAACAATTTTTAATCTAAGATATTTATTTTTGAGATAAAAACTTATTTCTATGTACTAGGTTTTTAAAAATCATTTTGTTTACCATAAATTAAAAGATTCAGATAAATTATTCATTTATTCCCTGTAAAGTACACTTTTAAAGGCAACATTTGTATTCATATGATTGTGAATGTATTAAACTGATGACATCTAAAAGATATCTGCATTCATTTCTGATTAACCAGTAAAATTTAATTGCAGTATATTTTTAGATCATCAATAAAACATTTCTTTTGTGTGGTGCATAGTACTTTAAGCAAAATTTTTACCCTTTCTTATTTCATCATTTGGTTAAAATGTTGTCTTCATCATGATGAGGATTATTTTTCATAATCTAATGGATTTTGTTTCTTTAATGTCATGGACATCATATTCCATCCTCATTCCTTTTATTGACTTAAAACGTTTTCTGAAAACATTCTATGAAAAGTTCGAAGAGACTGCTTATAAACTTCTTAAAAACTTTTTAATTTTTGACAGTATGTAGAAATTCTGAAAGTAGGGAAGAGGGGGCCACCTTTCAACATTTAGCATTTCTCTCCGCTGGAATTGCTATTTGATAGGTGTCTAATCAAGTTTCAGAAGAGAACATCTTCTGGCAATAGGCTTTATTCCATTTCTCAAACTATGTACTTTGCTAAGGAATGATATTTGTTTTGTGACTTGCTAAGTAAAAACTGAAATTTCTTTTCATCTCTGAATTTTTCTTACTCTATATTCATTGAGATAACTTGGATTTATTCACCAAATTAAGATTTGCTGCATCTAACAATATTATTAGCAATTAGAAATTCCTTTTCTAAAGAGAGTTATAACACTTTAAACTTTATGGCTGCACTTGGGGCACCTTTCAACAAACATCAGGGGGGGGGCATATTTCAGCACTGTTAAAATGTATCCCTCATATTAAGGAAGTATTAATTTAATTAAGTAACTTTGAGACTTGGGCAAGATGGTTTGAACATAAATGAAGAAGCATAATAAACCAGAAGTAAAAGAGATTTCAAAGGATACTTCATCCAACCGCCACAGATCAAGAAAGCATGCTTTTTGATTGTATTATTAAAAGTTCAGATATGAACTATGGTTTGTCTTACAAAGAAGTATGACAGCTTGCGTATGGTTATTCAAAATGCATGGGCCCAGTGGCAGAATATTTTTCAACAGTCTGCAACAGAGGTTGGGTCTCTTAAAAATAGTCTGCAGAATAAGTGCGCGGCTATAAATATTTTGCTTTCTTTTTTAAATACTTATATCAGCTTACAACTATTAAAATACGACAAATATAAATTAAAAACATTATAACATCTTTATTATTTGTATAATATAATTGTATAAATTAATAAACAAAAGCATATGAAGATTAATCTTTTCTTTGGAAAGATAATTAACAATAATGAAGCATCAAGTTGTTTCAGAAGTAATATTAAGCATACTACACAAATACTTATGCAGAAAATTATATTTTGGTACTTTTCTGTTTTAGACACGGCACTTAGTGTCTTTCTGTTTTGGTGATTTTTTCGAAACAATACATCACTAGCTCATGTAAATGAAATATTTTTCAATATGTTAGATGTTATTTAAAAATTTATGCCTCTTGTTTATTGTAAAAAAAAATTAAGTATGTCAAAAAATGCCTTTCTTGTATGTTTTTAATTTAAAATGCAATAAATAATTGCTTTTTTTATGAAACAAAAACTTTGAAACTTATTAGCACATTTATCTGATTTATCATTAATTTCTGCAGCAATTCTGTGACACTGGGATTGGGTGACTCGCGGGAACCTGGAATTTCACTGTTAATTTTGGTAGTGTCCGTCTGTTCTGGAATAATTTCTTCTTCCTCATCTCCCAAAATATCGGGCTTAGAACGTTTAAAATTGGGGCAATCTTGACTTGAACTCTGTTCCTCGTCTTTATCAATTTCAGAATTTGTTATTTTTTCGCTCCCGCTTTTAAAAAATGATTGAATTGCAGGCGTAGAGATCAATCGAAACTTCGTAGGTTTATTTTCATGTTGGTGTAAATAATGCTGCTTTAAGTTTTTTCGTAATAATGAAGCATCGCAATCAAATCAACGAATTTTATCTATTTACGCATCCATCTCAAAGTAAAACCCCCGAGTTATATCCAGAAGCCAAAAACTCCGTGCCAGAAACGCATGGGAATGAAACGCGTAGAAAACAGTGGCCGTGATCAATACCGATATGAGACACTTGGCGTACTTCAAAGTCAAACCGCAGTCGCTAGGGGAGCTCATTCAGCATAAGGAAGAAAGGGGGGGGGCGAGAGGATTCAATGTGCATTATATAATAATTGTCAAGTTCTTTTGCAAGCGTGATTAATAACTTTGATATTTTTAATGATTGGATTTATTTTATGAGCACATGATAAACTTTTTTACAAAATTGTCTGCAGACACTGTCCAAAATCTACGACGTAGCATCGCAGTGATTCTGCCACTGGGTACATGGGCTCAAGCACTCCAAGTAGTTGGAATGAAAGTAATATAGCTGGAATTCACTGGGTTAAAGATTTTATGAATTGTTGAAGTAATGGAGCCATTTAAGTCAAAACTGAAAGTAGCACAAAATGACTGGAGAAAATAATGAAAACAAGAAAAATTAAGTTAACTTAAAACCGGATAAATTTTGTTACATCGCTGTATTTTTCTGTACATTTGTTATGTTTCAATAAAATTTATGTTCATTGAGTGAGATGAGTCGTTATGTATTTGTTGAAAGGTGCCCCATGCCGTGTTGAAATGTGTCCCACTCATGTGGCACGTTTCAACAGATTTAGGCTTTAGTTGAAATGTATAATTTCACCTTTTAGTTATGACCAGGAACTCTGTTACAAACTGAGTGGTTGCCTAAGATTCTGTTGTAAGCAATGATGTTAAAAACTGAAATAAAAAATATCTACTTTCTACAAAAATGAGGTTATACTAAAAATTGTTGGAAGGTGTCACCCCCCTCCCCTACAGCTGTACCATCAGAAACAGTATCATTCGACTTCATACAATTTTAATTTAGTTGGATTCACATGTCATTTTGACAAATAGATTGAAATATGCTTTCATAATTTCTCTGCCATAATTTCTTAATGGAGCTGCTTATCTTGCTTAAATCTTTTTTATTCGGATGGCTTTAAGAAAAGCATTCAATATGTTAATTACAAGTATTGAAGAGCTTGTAATTAAATGTACTTGGAAACCTGTCTACAGCACCCACCCTCCATCTCGAAAAAAACTGGCCACTCTAAGGGGTTCCTTGTTTCAAAGTGCAAAGTACGTATTTAACTAAGCCCTAATTTGTTATTTCTGATGAATCAAATTTTAAGAATCATCTAAAGTCTGTTGATCTGAAAATTTCATTTGCTGATGGTCACAATCCATATCAGCCACTTGTTTGTTAGTCTAAATCAGTGCCTGAAAGGCATAAAATATTCTTGAATACCCACCCCCATACAGGTTGAAGTTCACTTTTCTGTTCACACATGGAAAGGAATGATTAATGTCCATCTGATTTCTAGTGTTGCTTTAAAGTGTTTGTACTCTTTATTCTCTTTTTCCTTCCTTTTTTCATAATAAAAGGTCAGAGAGAAGAAAGGGATTATTTTATTGAAGTTGAACGGGCAACCAACCTGGCCGCTCAGGTTTTTTTTTAACATTATGTCTATTGGCCAAAAATTCCATTCTAAACAAAAAGTGGCCATTAAGGGAGAATGACTGCTATGCAAGGGTGGCTGCTTATAGAAGTTTTACTGTATTTAAAAGGGTGATAATTTATTTGATTAAAAAATGACTTGAAATGCAGATTGATGGTTGTGCCTATAGCGGTTAGGAAATACAATCTACTAGATTGAACAGGATAGAGTCTAGTTGAATATAGTTTACATTTTTGAGCTTTATTTACAATATATTACAACATTTTATTGTTGAAAAATGATCTGCAGCAAGAACTGAACTTAAAAATATAAACCAAAAATCTTTTTTTAATTTTATGATTTCAATTTTTAATAATCATCTCAAAATATTATTCACAAGTTTCCACTGGAAAGTGGAACTGATTTGTGAAAGTTTAATTTTTTTTTTCCTCCTTATCTCTGTCCTTTTTACGCGTCTTGCGCATGAGCCACTCATAATAAGGGCTATTATGCGATGGCCACAGTGCCTATTAATAGTCGCGACAGCCGGGTCATTCAGGTTTTCCACATGCCTAGGCTGGCCAATAGTAATTCATTTCTTTATGGTTATCTGTGTCATTCTTCATGTATTTAGGTATCATTGTTTGCAGTATTTAATAATATTGTTACTGACAAAATTCTTTTATACTTTGTGACAGTCTATTCAGTATCTAGTTTTGATGTACAGTGAAACTTCTGTGAGAGACCACTTCTATTAAGCGACCCCCTCCTCCAACGACCAATATTTAAATACACCGATTTTTTACCCTATATACTTAATGTTAAAAAGTCCTCTAGGAGAGACCGGACAACCCTCTATAAGCGACCAGTCCCATGTCCGAAAATTTTCTCGCAAACAAAATCCACATTCTAAACCGGTCGCTCGACCTTGACATATTGTTTGGTGCCCTGAACTGGACAACAAGTGCAAGGAGGGGACTACAAGTGAAAAGTCACGTTGCTGATAATCTCTCATTGGTTATCGCGTAAAGAGGAAGAATGACAGTACAGATCAATTGCAATTCTTGTGTAGGATAGAGCTTTAAACATGTCTAAGACACAAGTCATTTTAACGTTGGAGCAGTGCATTGAAGTGATCGAGTCACACGAAAAAGGAAATTCAGAGAGGAAGTTGGCGGAAATTTTTAGTTGTTGGAAAACCCAAATCAATAAAATTTTGAAAGATGAAATTACGATTTGTAAAGAATGGGAAAACTTCAAGTTTCGGGGTGTAAAGAGAATGCGTATCTCTATATAAACACTCTTTTTTCAGATATAAAAAATAAACTAGACAGAGAAGTACTATCGCAAAAAGCAAAGCAAAAGAAAAAAGAAACAATCTGAAATTTGTTCATATTTTAAGAAAGTTTAAATTTTAAAAAATACATGTGTAGTTGTGCTTATATAATGCAGCATTCAATAAATAACACAGTTTTTCGTGTTTTTTTAATTTATTAAATTTGTAAATTTACTATACTATTTTTGGGTTAATTCTTTTGGCAATCTATTATTGACACTTCTTTGAGCGACCACCTCTCTTAATGACCGTTTTTTCGCAGAACGGAGGGTGGTTGCTCTAGGGAAGTTTTACTGTATTACAGTAAAACTTCTCTAAGTGGCCAGTCCTGCATAGCAGTCACACCCTCAATGACCTCTTCCATTTGGCATGAATTTTTTGGCACCAAGTTTCCTCAAACTTGCCCTAGCGAAGGGCTGTAGTGGAGGCGGAACGCATCGATACAGCATTCTGGTACTGCTTTGTTTTCAAAAGAAAGGAAAAATTGTAAAAACATCCTTAAAACAGCATGATTTTTGTCATCCAGGCACTGCTTTAATAGCATTCCGGTACTGCTTATTTTGCGATTACTGCCCCATCCATATCAAATTTGATGCCAATCTGCCCATTTGCCACATATACTTAAATGGCTTTGCCCCACCTTACCCTGTCCCTAAAGATGTGTGTGAAAGATATGCGATACATAGGGTGAGTTTTAATGAACTTACAACTTTGGACTGAAATAGCTTCTAGAGTGTCATTAGATGTCATTTTCAATGTATGCAATGAGAGAGAGTATAAATTTAAATTGTTTAATGTCACTTCCACCCATTTTTAGTTGTCTACTAAACCATCATGTTCAACCAATTATCATATTTTTATTGTTACAATTTGATATTTGTTGGTGAAAATGCAATATTATTTCTATTGAAGTGGTCTTCAACAATAAAATAAACCATCCTAAGCCTTGAGAGTTTTGGTTAAAGTTGGCTTGTTTGGTTTCACAAGGATTTTTTCTATGTTCAACATGATTTCACAAGGGAAGGATTATTTTTTTAAAAAAACTTTGCTGTCCTATTGTGTTACCTCTAAAAGTTCTAACTCTGAAAACATTATCCATTAAATTCCCTTTCCATGTTCTTTTCAATAATAATAATAATAAAATGCAGTATTATCTGCAACGACTCAAAAGTTATTTCAGTTCAAAGTTATAGGTTAATTAAAACTCACTGTATATTATTATCCTGTGATGCTTTCACTAATTTTAGACATGTATTTTTCTTCTTTCCTGTAGGCATCTTCAGTAGCTAGCACCAGTGCTGAAAGCGGCTTCGAATCTACCTTATCCAAGCTGTTAGACTTTTGTGGCCAAACCAGAATAATACCCTTTAGTGAACTTTATAATTGGAGGTATGATTAGATAAATATATTTTTGATATTTATAAATTTGATTATATTTATATGAATGCCAAATTCTGTGACTACAGAATTGAGACTGTTTTTGGTGTGAAATAACTAACATTAATACATTTCATATAGTTCTTTAGATATTGATTACTAAGGATCTTTTATGTAACTAAAAGTAAAAACTCCCTTTTCATAAACGTTTTTCAATATATCTAATTCTTAATAATACTGGCATTGTTTTGTTTCAAGACGGGATGTTTTTCAACTTGCAATATGCTTTGCTAACACAGAATTATAAGTAGTTCTTGAAACACTTTTTTAATGAAATCTTTTACAATGTGCATTCTGCATATCACTCAGCCTTTAATTATGATAATCATATTATTCATAATTATATGTAATTTTTGTTCTATAATATTTTTCCATATATTTGCAGAATTCGTGTAAATTTCATAAGGCAATAGTATCTTTATTAAATGGATGTGTATTTCAGTTTTTATTTAGAAATTTTTGGATTATCAAAAAATTGTTTGAACTTCAGAGAATGGGCCTGATGTAGAATTGCTTTTTGCTATGCTTCAGCCTTCATACCCACTGGTACTTGGAGAGGCTACAGTGAGGTTGGTTGGGTCTGATTTTCTGATAGGAATTTCTGGCTTTGAAGTATGATTACACCAAGTTATTGTGTCAGTGGAGTTTGTGTATGTATCTTCACATAGGTCTAGTTTTAAGAGGTTAAGTTTGGAGAGTTAGATGCTCTCATAGGTATCTGGTCACAATTTACATTTATTCCTAATGAACTAAAAATGACTGATTTAGACCTTGTGATTGAATACATCCCTCTATAAAGTATCTTGCTGTCTAAAAGTTAAGGTACAACCTGTTTCTTGATGCTGACCATTAAAATAATCAAGTTTTTTAAAACTGATTTATATGAAAGATCATAAATAAATTTTATGAAGTTTTTTGAAAGAATTACACCCACCATTATTTTTTAAAAGAAGAATTAAACACATATAGAAATTGGAAGTAGCTGTGATTATCAAATATAAAAAAAATACCATAGTGTTATTTTTATGTTTTGCTTGTAATCAAGTTTGCTTTTTGATTTCTTAAGCTTAGATTTTAACTAATAGTAAAAGCGCTTGTATGTGTAGTTGACTCTGTTGGTGTTCTGCAAGACAAACCGTTGAGCCTAGAGTTACCGAATTTGGCACAAAAATGCTATGAAAGGTGGGAATGCACACCTCAAATAGTTTTGTAAATTTTAATTAATTAAAAATTAATCAAGGATTTGTCATTTTGTAGTGATAAGGGCCAAAAATATTATCACAAAAAGTCATTTTTCACTGTCTTAAATTTCAAAAAATTATCTTTCAAATGATACCAGTTTAGTTGTGCAATAAATTAAAAAAAAATATTTTTATGCATTATTTTTCAACAATACTGTAATGAAAGTCAAACTAATTTCATTAAATCTAATGTTTCTCTTATATTAAAAATTGTTCTAAAAATTTATTTTGATTATTATAATATAAAGCCTTTTGTTGTGATAAAATGCAGTCGATTTTCATTAATCTGACAGTTTTTTTTAGCCTAATTTTTTTTACTTTCTTCGTTGCTTCAAGTAAATTTATTTTTTGTATAGATTTGCTTTATTATTTTGAAAGATTTACTACTTTTTAGCTATGATCATAAACCCATCTTTTCACTTAGGGTAAGATAATCTCTGGAGATTATGCCATTCATTTATTTGTAATAATTAGGTTGAACATTATTCAATTTAGCTAAATAATGTGTAATAATTGTAGTTTAAATTTCAATTATGCATGATGAAAATAAAGGTTAATCTTCATTGAAATTTGTTATGTTTAAAGAGCCATTCTGCCTAACACTTTAACAATTGAATACAAAGGTCTAAATGTTTTAATTGGATTATATGCAAAACATACTTCCTTAAAATTTAGTTCAAACACTAATAAATGTTCACTGTTTTTTTTATTACTAATTCATTTCTTTGTCTTTTATAGCAATTAATGCTTTCAGCTTAGCAAAAATTAAATAAGTTGATGAATTTAAAGTAGGTTGACGTAATTAATATACAATTATAAAATGAGAAAATCAGATGGTTGCAGAAGGTAACTGACATTTAATACAACAAAGTAAACATAAAAGTAAAGAAATAATATTTTGAGCTCACCTCTTTACGAATAATTTTCTCCTTACCAATCTATGGAAAAAGTGTGAGTATTTCTTTCTGCCTCCTCTCTCCTGGTGACTAAAAACAGATATGCCACATTTCTCCTCCAATTATTTGCTACTAAAAAAACATCAGAGATCTGCCCAATAAATATGAGGCCACACCCAGTGGCAGAATCACCGTGACGCTGCATCGTACGTCGCAGATTTTTTACAGTGTCTGCAGACTACTTTGTAATAAAGTTTATCATGTGCTCATAAAATAAATCCAATCATGAAAAATATCAAAGTTATTAATCATACTTGCAAAAGAAGTTAACAAATATTATATAACGCACATTGAATCCTCTCTCCCTCATGCAATCATTGTCCCCCCTTCTTTCTTCCCTATGCTGAATGGGCTCCCCTAGCAACTGCGATTTGACTTTGAAGTATGATAAGTGCCTCATATCGGTATTGGTCTCGGCTAATGTTTTCTACGTGTTTCATTCCAATATGTTTCTGGCACGGAGCTTTTGGTTTCTAGAAATAACACGTGGTTTTTACTTTGAGATGGATGCGTAAATGGATAAAATTCGTTGTTTTGATTGCGATGCTACATTATTATGAAAAAACTTAAAGCAGCATTATTTACGCCAGCATGAAAATAAACCTCCGAAGTTTCGATTGATCTCTACAGCTGCAATTCAATCATTTTTTAAAAACGGGAGGGAAAAAAAGAACAAATTCTGAAATTGATAAAGACGAGGAACAGAGTTCAAGCCAAGATTGCTCCAAATTTAAACGTTCTAAACCCGATATTTTGGGAAATGAGGAAGACGAAATTATTCCAGAACAGACAGACACTACCAAAATTACCAGTGAAATTCCGGGTTCCCTCGAGTCGCGCTGTCCCAGTGTCACAGAATTGCTGCAGAGATTAATGATAAATCAGATAAATGTGCTAATAAGTTTCAAAGTTTTTGCTTCATAAAAAAAGCAATTATTTATTGCATTTTAAATTAAAAACATACAAGAAAGACATTTTTTGACATACTTAATTTTTTTCTTACAATAAACAGGAGGCATAAATTTTTAAATAGCATCTAACATATTGAAGAATATTTCATTTATATGAGCTAGTGATGTATTGTTTTGAAAAAATCACCAAAACACAAAGACACCAAGTGCTGTGTCTAAAACGGAAAAGTACCCAAATATAATTTTCTGCATGGGTATTTGTATAGTATGCTTAATATTACTTCTAAAACAACTTAATACTTCATTATTGTTAATTATCTTTCCAAAGAAAAGATTAATCTTCATATGCTTTTGTTTATTAATTTATACAATTATATTATACAAATAATAAAGATGTTATATGGTTTTTAATTTATATTTGTCGTATTTTAATGGT
This sequence comes from Araneus ventricosus, assembly GCA_013235015.1. NCBI lineage: Eukaryota > Metazoa > Arthropoda > Arachnida > Araneae > Araneidae > Araneus > Araneus ventricosus. The sequence goes on along the minus strand of BGPR01001340.1, from coordinate 36,490 downwards.
TGTAAGTTGATATAAGTATTTAAAAACAGAAAGCAAAATATTTATAACCGCGCAGTATTCTGCAGACTATTTTTAAGAGACCCAACCTTCGTTGCAGACTGTTGAAAAGCATTCTGCCACTGGGAGGCCACATTATCCTACCTACAATGTTGTAAACATGATCAAATAAGCCCCTTCCTCCCTGAAACACGTATATCCATGAAAAGGTGTGCAAGTCCTCTTTTCCTTTGTGCATTTAATCGTCAAATTACATGATTTTTTCCCACTTTTTTTCAAAGAAGATTTTTGTCTTTTACCTTAGAAGACAGACGAGATCACTTGTTCATCAGTTTTATGACAGTAAAATGCAACTGCAAAAAAAAAAGAATAAAAAAGCATATCATTTGCCATTTCTCATCTACACCCTTCTTGCAAAGAGGGATGTCAACTCTTCCACCTTGCTGGGGCTAGCAAAAGAAATAAATTACTGTTCATCGCAGCTCAGCTTTGCACAAAAGAAGTTGAATGTTTGTAACATAACACTTTCTATTTTATTTAAGAAAAGGCACAGAAAGTCTTTCCCTTTCTCTCTCTGTAACTGGGCCAACCAGGCAAGCAGAAACCTGGTTAAATCTGCCTCTGGGCAAAATAACTAACAACTCCCAAAACGTTTAATGAGTTGCCGAAGACTTATTCTAGAATTCTTTTTTATTTACACAGCAGATTGTACCAATCTAACTCTCGAACCTTGTTTTTATAAATGGTCATTTTTGCACCACGCCCTCTCCCTGCACCCTTCGTGGGGGCCAATCTCGCCCCCCCCCCCTTGGTACGTCCCTGAATTTCTAAAAATGTGAGGTGTGACATTTTCAGAAATCTCATTGGTTGGTCCCCAGGGTTCCCACAGTCTGAAAATTCATGAAATTTATTTGCCTGACTCAGGGCTCTGGAAATGTACTTGAAAAATAAGCAAAATATCCATCCAATATGTTTTGGAACAGAAGAGAAAACCAGTTTATGACTTGATTTTGCCTTGAGAATTCCACCACAAGAAAAAGAGTGTTTGTATGGGAATGCTATCGATCACCAATTTTTTCTCTCTTTGTTTGTTCAGAGACAGCTTAATTTGACAATAAAGTAAAAGTAACAGAGGGTATTTCTCCATTGAGTAAAATAGTCTTGCAATTATCCTAATGTATTTTGAAAGTAACTGATATACAGGGTGTCCCAAAAAAGTGGAACAAGCATTTATTTCCTTAAATATTGATTTTTGACATATACTTCCAATTACAAAGCTTCATCAAATAAGGTAAGAATTTGTATGAAAATACTTTGATATCCAAGGGGATTGATAATAAAAAGTTACAAAAGTTAAATTTTTATACAGCCCCCATGGACCAAGAATGTCAATTAGTAAAATGTTTCTTTGACATTCATCTATTCACATACAAAATTGCACGCTTCTATCAGCAAAACTTCAGGCATGAGATTCTTCCGCTTTTTGGTGTATTTCCGCTTTTTTGTTATTTTGGAGAAATTTCGCTTTTTTTCTCTCAAAATTTCGGGGTTTTTTGTTTTGTTTTTTTCTCCGCATTTTTTTCCCCCCGCCGCAAAAATTTGTTTTTCTTCCGAAAATTCCGCTTTTACACAAAGAAAAGAAACCTTTCTATCTTCCGTTTTTGAAAGAAAATTCTGGGAAAATTTGCTCGACCACGTGGCTTAACTCCACTGGCTAGGAAACTAGGTGATTCATCTTCTACTGACGAATCAAAATTATATCAGCAAGTTCTACAAGGATGAACATTCCAACATATTCTGTGCCATTCAAAGTATTAAGTACCACACCTTTTTGCAGAAAACAAAACTTCTGTGGCATATTTTGCAAAGAAAAATGATTTTTTTGCATGAACATGTTGAAAAAAAATTAGTTGAAAACATAGTCATCTTGTAGGGCATATCAAAATGAAGAAATAAACAAAAGAAACTACATTAAAAAAAAGAAACTCCTGTCAAAAGAGGGAGCTAAAAAACTGTGTGCAAATGCAGCAAAAAAAGCAGAGAATAAGACATAAAAAAAATATCAAAATAAAAAATAAAACTGATGATTTACCTAGGCATTCTAGAGATAATGTAGTCCTGACAACTATGCCAGTAATTAAACAAAGAGATACTAACGAAGACTGTGCAGAAACTTTAGCCTCTACTGAAAATAAACTTGCAGAGGATGCAAACACATCCTTTATTGAAGAAAAATCTGTTACCAACAAGAACCACACAAATAAAAAAAATGAAAGAAAACCACTTCTTTAACAATTAAGGAAATGTTTCAAATAACAATAATGCTAAATGAATCTGTCATTGTAACTGTACAATTTCTCGACCCCTCTCACTTTATAAGGTGCAAAGTAATTGTGCTGTTACTTTTGCAAAAAAGTATAAAAATAAAAGAAATAAAACAGAATTCAGTATATGATACATTATTATGATTTATAAAGAGCTTACTTTACATAAAAGCACTAAGTGTGTAAAGAGCACTTTACACAATTGCACGAAGCAAAAGAAATTATTTGTCATTATTTTTATTTATTTTTTAGCTAACTTTTAGCAAAAGGCTATTAAATGTAATTCTTCTCGTACTTCTATTGGGTGAATGTTGCATCTCAGTGATGTACAGGTGGTAAAATATGTTTTAATGTCTAATTTTGTATTTTCTGATGCCCCGATGATGTGTTAAACTTGTTTGTTAACTTTTAATGTGACTGATTTAATAATAATTTAATATTCTTTTTCCTATTTTTACATACTGAATTATAAATAATTAAGTTATTAATTATTATAGTCATGTTGCATGTTCTGATGTTTTATTTCTTAAAACATCGTTCACGTATAAATTATGGTACAAATTTTTTGCTTGCGTATGATTTCAGTCTTTTTGCTTTTTTGCCAATCTCATCCCTGAAACTTACAAAGATATAAGAAGACAAAGTTGTTGACTTAGACCACTTTTCCATACCTCTCGCTGCTGTTTGATCCAGTCTTTCGATGTACATTTTAGGGATAATATGCATATTAAAAAATTACTTAAAGGGCGGAATCAGGAAATAATGTATGTCTTAACTCTTGTTAAATCTAAGAACTAGTCAAATAATACATTATTTGGAAGTATTTACAAATAGTTCATATTTTGAACCTTCAGAAAATATTCACATTGACATATCAGCAGTCAGTCTCATCTTCCCAGAAACAAGGAGTGCTATAAAAATATTACTAGAATACAACTGAAATACAATTTTTCAAAAATAGTTTTACCTTCAAATAGTTCAAACTTGTAGTTGTATTTTAGACAATAACAGGTTTTTTTTTTTTTTGTGAGTTCCGTTTTAATAAAAGAAATCGAATATGTATGAAACAGCCAAGTTTCCATTAAGGCAAAATGAAAGTGAATCCGAAACCTGAAAACAGCCAATGAACATAGATGAAATTGAAAAGGGGGAAAAAAGGAGATAGCAATAGTTAGTTTTTAGCACAAAACAGGAGCATTCAAAATCCAGTTTCGGCTAAGTTCTAAGACAGAAAGAATAGCTATTCGCCTTTGTCCATTATGCCACTTAGTTGTACACAATGAGCGAATTTTAATGCTTTCCAAAACTATTTGTTGTGCATCCTGTGTCTGTCATTCATTTCCTGTCTTCTTTTTTCTCGTATTTATCTTCTCTTTTGTTGATGATTGAAATGTCAGAGTGGAGAAATAAACAAATAAGAATAAAAACGAAAATACGAATTTTATTCAGTTCTGCAACCTTAAAGGACGAGTCACCACTGCTTTTAGGTAAAGCTTAATAATATGCACAAGGCTAAGAGCACATAATTCAGTATTCTGTTCAATATTAAGCTATTTTCCTGTTATACCTAAAATTTTCATTTTCTCAAGTTGTCCTTCTTCCATTTTTTATCAAGTCGGTAGTTGCAACTATCTGTAAACGAAACTGAGTAACAGTATGTGCCATTGGCAATTTATTTTCAATCCATGATGATTGGCTGATATACTACTTGAAAAATATTTGCATTTCACTGTTTTTCTATGTTGAATAAATTTGCATTTCTGCAATAAACATCTCCATATAAATTTGTGAGCAGCCCCTTGAGATATAAAAATTAACATATCTCTGTAACTATTGCAGACAGAATTGTGAAACTTGGTTTATGTGTAGGTGAGGGTAAGAGGAACATTTCACTCATTGACATTTTTGCTCTATGGGTCACATATAAAAATTTAATTTTCTCAACTTTATATTTTCAATTTCCACAGAAGCCAAAGTGCTTTCACACAAATTCCTACCTTATTTGATGAAACTTTGTAATTGTAAGTATATGTCTAAAATCAATATTTAAGGAAATAAACGCTTTTTGGGACATCCTGTATACAGCAATAATGAGAAGAACATGAAGCGAAAGTAACTTAACAGTCATTTGGGGGTTGAACAAATCATCCTTACTGATTTCGAGCGTCTGAACTTACAAGTACAAGTGGAATGACTACAAAAGGGGGGATATTTTCAAATCTGTCAAACTAGGAAGAAATGTTGTTGTATTTTTTTATTATTATTCATTTATTTTTTTTAAAAAAGGGAGATTAAGAAAAAAAGAGTTTTAGTGATTTTAAATAAAATTTAAAAAATCTGGTTTAGCTCTGGGATAGGCTGCAGCCCCATCTCCCCATTGATTTTTCCACTGAATTCATGAAGTCTATCTTGATATTGCAAGTAATGAACTAGATTGCATTTATGCAAGTATTGTTACAAGAGTGCAACTATGTGTGTCTGGGTGCAAATTTTGAACACTTTTTGTAAATTCTTCATTTAATATATTATTTAGCCATTTTTTAAAAATTTAAGATAAGTTATTAAATGCATTATTTTTTTAATCCACCCTTTTAATAACCTACTGTAATGTCTGTACGTTCCTTGAATTGCTCATTGAAAGAACCCAATCAAACACCAGTCCGAGTAGGAATGAGAGATCTAAAGCTATAAATTTACATTTTAACATCTGTGCAAATTTTGAAAATAAAAGAGTGAAACTTGTGTGTTTGTAAATGGATGTAAAAGGAATATTTTACTTATTGGCACTTTTACACTATGAGGCTGTATAAAAATTTAATTTTTTTATCTTTTTATTGTCAACCCCACAGAAGCCAAAGCTTGTTCATACTACTGTCCACCTACTTTAATGAAACTTTTTAATTGGAAGTTTATGTCTTAAGTGCAATTTTAAAGAACAAAAATGCTTTTTCAACTTTTTTTTCCATCCCGTATGTATATACGAGGGTCAGTCAAGAAGTTCCGAAATTTCGTGGTAACTCTTTATTACCACAATATAATTAATTTGTTTTGTTACTACCACTATATTTATTTCCTACCGGAATTCATAACAGGCAGTGTAGCTGAAGATAGGAGTGTGTGGTGATCAGTTGGTGCGATGTCAAAGTTCGAGCAAAGGGCGAATCTTTCTTTGCATTTTTTTGCAAGTCTCTCCAAACTTGATACACGTTAAGTTACCTCACACAATTTGGCAGATATGCGTGCCTTTTCCCAAAAGATAATACATTCGCGAATAGCGAGATTTGCACTTTCATTAACAGTTAAATTCACTTCTTGAATATTGTAAAACAAAACTGCGAGAACTTGTCTATTAGAGGGAAGTTTTGAACCCATTATTTGATGTTTTATGTCCCTTATTAAAAATACCACTTTTTTAGAACTACGCAATTCCACTGAAATGTTCTGTTCACTTATTAAATCTATACAAACATTTACTTACAAAACAACTTGGAATTATAAGCACATTGACATGTGGACGTGCACTGTCTTGAGTAAACTTGTACTGACACGTTTCACGGGTTGCACATTGGCACTGTCGAAGCTTTCCAAAACCTTTTTTTCTGTTTTGTTTTGTCTTTACCATTTGCAGCTGCTGTGTGCTCCACAACAGACACATGTCAGTGTTCGCTCACTTAAGTACACAAGTATTGACTGACACGTTTAGATGCAAGTCGGCACGGGTTGCCGTGGTTCAAATTACATGAAAGTTTATTTACAATTGTTTTGCCATAAAAGGAAAAAAGTAAGAGGGTATGCGAAGGGGGGGGGAAACGACTCATTTTTTTGGGACATCATGGTGTACGCTTACGACCCGGAAACAAAGATGCAGTCATCAGAATGGCACACAACGTCCTCTCCTCAACCAAAGAAATCACGTCATGTCAAATCCAAACAAAGTGATGCTCATTGCGTTTTTTCGACAATGAAGGTGTGGTGCACCATGAATTTGTACCAGCTGGACAAACTGTTAACGGCCCTTTTTAAGTGCAAGTTTTGAAAAAACTGAAGGAGGCAATCTGAAGAAAACATCCCGCCAAATGGCAAGGAGGATGGTCACTGCATCATAACGATGTTCCCTCCCACACATTGACTGTTGTACAGACATGGCTCGCTGAAAAGAACCTCCACCATCCTCCCTACTCATCGGATTTCTGGCTCTTCCCCAAGATCAAAATGGGCCTCAAAGGTAACCGTAGAAGACATCAAAACCAACGCGACGGCTGAAGTTCGGAAGATACCACAACAGGACTTTCATCGTTATTTCCAGCAATGGCAGGAGCGGTGGAGCAAGTGTGTGTACTGAAGGAGCCTACTTTGAAGGCAATTAAGTAAATATGTACCTATATTGTGGTAATAAAGAGTTACAATGAAATTCCGGGAACTTTTTGACTGCCCCTCGTATATTAATTCCAGGTTATTTTCATTCAACAAATAAAATGATGGTAAACCATATTCATAAAATCTTTTTAAATAAGTGTATCTGTATATTGATGTATTTTTTGGGAATATTTTTGAATAATTACTTGTTTCAAAAAATTGAATTCCTAAATTTTCTTTGTTATAGCCATACGACAGTTCGAAAAATTGGTGAAGGGACTTATGGAGAAGTTTTCACTCTTGTTCAAAATAAAATCTCCTCAGTTATCAAAGTAATTCCCTTTTCAGAAGAAGGTGGTGATCATAACATGCAAAGTATTGAAAGCGTATTATCTGAAGTGACAGTTTCAAAGTGAGTTTGTTAATTTTTATATTAGATTAAAATAAGTTAATTTATTTTTTAGTTCATCTTGTATGCCACTGCTTCTATGATTAATTCATTTCAGTATGGCATATTTTATGTGAGGCAATTGACAGTACTTTTTATGCAGTAAATATTAGCCAATCATTTAGTAGTATTCAGTTTTCAAGGTGGTGGCAAGTTATTTAAATAAAATTTCAACTATGTTTTTTATTATATATAGAATTGTCTCATATCCTAAAAATATGTGTACATTTTTTGCAACAGAAAAGATTTAAAAATTTCATTTTTCATCATTTCATGTTTCATCATTGTGTCTAAAAACTGTTAAGACTAACAAAAAAAGTGTTCAGATTATTGATAAAAGTAAGAAAATGATATTGATCATAAAGTTGAATTTTTAAAAAAGTCAGTCAAATGTATCGGCGAATTTTATTACAAAAATAAGTTATACAAAAGCACTATTTTAGGTTGTGTAAAAACTTTAAGGTCATCAAAATAACGATTATATAATAATGCAGACACAAGTATTTTATATTTTGTAGACCCATCATTACTTTCAATTACCTCAAATATCCTAGCCATCATGGATAGTACTGATTTTTGACTTGCTTTACACGATCCATCTTCATTCATTGATCTCAGGTTGTCAGCTAAGGGGAAAAAAAAATCCCCCCTCTCTCATTTTGAGAAAGCCATCTTTTCTAGATCTCACTAATCAATAGGATTTATATTGGGCTTCTGGCTGACCATTGTAATGCTTCAATATTATTAGTATGGAACCATTCTTTTATGACTAGCATGGGTGCATGCATTATTGCATGTTAGTAGATCCTTCTTTACCAAAAGAGTAATGTCAGTAATTGTACCTATGTTTGTTTCTGAATTTATTTTTCCCAAAGCACATGCTAGACACTCCCTGACGTTAAACAACAAAAAAAAGTAATGTTTTAAAATATTTACCACCCATTTGATGCTTTGAAAAAAACAATATCTTCTCAAATTATGCCAGTTATACTTCCAGCCATTAGAACCCAGTTCCATTCATTTTACGATTGATTCCATTTCTCCGAAAATCACGTGACCTCTTGTTTCTCGATGAGTCTATCAATTTCGGAGCTGGGAGGATCGCAGGATCCTCACACTAAGCTTTTATTTAGATTTTAAAATTATTCGTTGACACATTCCCATCCACATGCCATATTTTGTAAATTTCATCATAAACTTCAGAAAGATTTAAAAAATGATGACTAACAATTAAGAAAACCTGTTTTTAATTTATCTTTCTAGTTTTCTTAACCAGTGTCATCTGTGTAAATGTTAAAACTGTTTAAAAAATCCTTTTATTAAAATGATGTTATATAAATAAAACAATTAATTGTTTCAAAAAGTGATAACATATGTAACATTTAGTGTACTCCATCAGTAACCGTCTTGCAAAAAATATTCACAAACTTTGTCCCATGCTGTTGAATTCTCATGTTTAATTGTTGCTTTTTTCCCCTTCATTAAATAGATTTTCTTTTCATATCTGTGCAGTCTTATTCTATTGTCTATGTTCTTAGTTCAATATAATATATTCACAGCTGAGATGCAAGAACATTTTTTCATTTTACATGTTTAGAAATCTTTTAGTTTTCTTATCATAAGATGAAATTTAAATCTTATATAATGATTCTTGTAAAGAAGTAGTTTTCTAAGGGAAAAACTTTTATTAATTTTTCCACTTTCAAAAAATAATCACATAGCAAATACAATACTGATTTATTGTTAAAAAAATATTTTCAGGTTATCTGCTGTGGCAAAATAAAATGAACAAAATAATGAAACAAAAAAAAATTGACAATTGAATAGAGCACTTCTCATTTCTTGACAATGCCATTTTTCTACAAGCAGACATGCCAACTCTCCCGCTTTTGTCAGGAGTCTCCAGCTTTTTAACAATTTCTCCAGCCTCCCAATTCTCACTGATTTCCTTCCGCTTTTTAGTATTTTCGAGAAATTGGAGTAAATAAATAAATAGTAATAATAAAAAGAGCGACAAAAGAAAAATCCAGTGCTTCCCGCAACCATATTCACCTCAAATTTCGAATGCGTGATGTCATTCCTCTACGGATTCTTCATTAGCTCTTTGCCGACAAGCTTATTGACTAGTGACTATCGCCATGGGTTTTCGGCGCTAGTGAGAATTTGTATGTTTCTTCTGCCCATCTTGTCGTGTTAGGGGTATCGCCGAAATATTTTTTAAATTTTTTTTGTCATGCATTTCTTTTTCCATCAGTCCAGATCTGATGTCATTGAAAGAATCTAAAAAGAAATACCAGACAGTATTTATCAAGGCCTATTCCAAGGAATATTCGTTTATTATCGCTTAGAAAAAAAGAAAAATCATATGCATTTTGTACCATTTGCACGTTTGAGTTTTCAATTGCATCCGGGAAAATCTGCAACAATTTCTTCTTTAAAGGAATAAAAGTAAAGGAGTATCATGTAATTTGTAAGTAGAACTCAACTGTAAATATGAAAAAAACTATAGTCAAGAAATGTAAATCCATAAATTAAAGCTCTAAAGTACAAAAAAATATATAGGTAAGTCAATAATTTATATTGGTAATACTGTCTAGATATAAAATATGTATGGAAGAGTGAGGATTAAAAAAATTGTCTTTAAAAAACTGATCAGATTATTTTAAAAACCATTTCATGATTCACATAAAATAGACCAGTCAAATTGTACTTTGATGGGGCATATATAACAGCATTTTTATTGCTTTAAGTTGGTGGTTGGCCAACCAAGCAATTTTTAAAAATCAATGCATTTTATTTGTTTTGTAAAAAAATAAAATTTGAGAAAAATATAGCCAAAATAAAAGATTGTCTCATTAGGCCCCCTCTACCCTATTTGTACATGAGTTAAATAAAGTAAATGTTGGCCCCTTGTGATCATGTATGTATAATTGAAAATGTCTTTGAAATCTGGAGGTTGGCAGGTCTGTACAAGGCTGTAAATAACTTTTTGCTATAATTGCTGCTAGCCGAATATTCATAAATTGTATTGTCCAAATTATTTTTCAAAGAGAAGCAATGAACCAAACGAAAATTTCATAAGATACAGAAAAAGACTTTCCTGAATATCAAGATGTTCTTGCCTCTCTATTTTGGATATTTGCCCTCATTTTGAAAACTGATTATTAAATTATACATCTGACGAATATTGTTTTTGAACAGATGCTTGAGTGAGCTGAGAAGCAATAAAACTTACAAGACGAGGAATTTTAATAAACTTAAAAGGTATTTGTTTTCTGTTTTCCTATTAAATTTTTCTTCAGTGACTTATAATCACGTCATTTCATGATTCACATAAAATAGACCAGTCAAATTGTACTTTGATGGGGCATATATAACAGCATTTTTATTGCTTTAAGTTGGTGGTTGGCCAACCAAAACATGCCACTATATCATGTATCCAAATGTCAAGCAGGATAAGGGGGGAAGAGGGAGGAAAAGTTGAAACATCCATTTTTCCCATTTGAATAAAAAACTGCTAACATGAGAGGAAAAATTTAAATATGAAAGTTATAGCTATTAAAAAAATCTATAAAATGAGCCCTCGAATGTTAAGATAGCTTAATTAGGTCTGGGGTAAATAAAAAATATTTTTAATTCTTTTTCGATTTGAGTGGGATGTTTACAATTCAACAAATTATGTTTTATACAGGAGGGAATATCTGGTAAAAATTTCAGATCAATAGCTGCATTATTTTTTGAAAAACTTGACTTTGTCGAAAAAACAGGGTCGTCGAAAACACCTATAAGTATTTTCTTATCGATCCGAATTGGTGGAGTAGCTTAAAATCCTATTCTAAAAGTTCTGTTATACAATTTCAAATGGTATTTTTATGGCCATTTTCAAAAAAAGTGGCAAAAATTAAATTTGGAGCTATTATGCTTGAACGCTTTCTTCGTTATGCTTGAATGCATCTAGGCGTAATAATTGAAACAACATCATAACTTCAAATTTAATGCGGGTATCAATCTGAATTTTTTTACCATATATTTCCTTTTGTATAACACATACTGGAATGAAATTGCAAACAGTTTGCTCTAATTGAAAAAAAATTAACTTTTTTTTTTTTTTTTAGTTTACTACCTACCTAATTAAACTATCTTAACAATCGAGGACTCCATTTAGAGATTTTTTTTAATACCTATAACTTTCCTATTTAAATTTTTCCTCTTGGATTAATAGCCTTTTATTTAAGGGCTAAAAACCAATGTTTCAACTCCCCCTCCCTTATCTGGTTGGATATATGATATAGTGGCGTGTTTTGGTTGGCCTAACAACTTGGAGCAATAAAGTGCTGTATTGTATTTTTTCTACATTTTGGTTCTTTTGATGACAATTCAACTGGTCTAGTTTTTGTCTGTTGTTTGCTCAAGTTATGCAACCTGTGACAGACACTTTGGTATGTCAGTAAAAAATTATAATACCTTTAGTTGTACTGTTGTAAACTTGAACTGCATGTATTTAAATGGAACAAGAAGAATATTGTTTCACAACTTTTAATGTATTTTAACTGCTCATAAATTTAAATCAAAATTGAATTATTTATAACTTTAATTATCTTTGTGATTATTAAAATTTTTTTGCCATCTTATGTAAAATTCTTCTCTTTAGATAACTTTTAAACTCCTTTAAGAGAAACATTTTTTTCACTAGTAAATATTTAATTAATATAAACTCTCCTAATGTGAATGATGCAATTACAACTTTTTTGAAGTCCATTGTTATTGTTTTTTTATGGATATACATACAGTGGTGGATGCAATAATGGAAACATCTATCAATATCTATGGTGTTTGCTAAAGGGTGCCATATTAATGACACACAATTGTTACCACACTTTTTTGTATGCAAGTAGTGTTTATATTACTCTACTCTCAGCAACCTATTATGAAACTGTGGTCACTGCTGTTCCTTTTATTGCTATGCAGAATGTCAAACCTTACAGACTTTGAAAAGGGGCAAATTGTTGGCACTCATCTGGTTGGAGTGCTAATATTGCAGATGCTACAACAGCTAATATTATGGTGTTTCTCTAGTTACAGTATCGAAAGTTGTGATTTTGTACCATATACAAGGGAAAGCAACTTTAGCCAAAAAATAATTATGGGTGAATTCCAAAGCGTAGTGAAAGAGATTAGTAGATGTTCAAGAAGGTTGTAAGCTTCAAAAGAAGACTGCAGCACCCAACGTGACCACAAAACTATCTTCGTTTCAACAAAAACACTTAAAAGGGAATTTCAAAAAAAAAAAAAAAAAATTATGGCAAAGTAGTATTTCTGAAACAATTTCTGACTGATGTGAATACAAAATTTCCTCTCAAATGATAACACTATCATAAGACCTAATTGCACTATCATAAGGCCTAAGCGCAAGATAGAAAATGATGTGATCCGATAAATCGTCATTCAGATTGTTTCCACAACAAGATATGTGTATGTCTGGAGAACATCTTTACAAGCATTTGACTTGGATTGCCTTCGTCCAACTGTGAAGCATAGCGACGGTTCTGTTCTGATTTGGGCAACTATCGTGTGACTTTCTGCAACATCATCCTAGAAAGACGAATAACTGGAAGTGATTATGTGGACATTTTAGCCAAGCAGTTGCACCCTATGCTGCAAATATTGTTTCCATCTGGTGATGCAGTTTTTCAGGACTATAACTATCGAATTCTTACAGCTAGACCTGTCAAGGTTTGGTTTAAAGAGTATAAAGAGAAACTTGCACATCTCCCTTGGCCTTCCCAGTTCCCTGACCTCAATATTATTGAACCACTCTGTTCTCTTTTGGAGAAGAGAAATCCCTAGTTGATAACTTTCTCTATCTCTTCAATGAAACCGTTCACATTTTCTTCACAAAGAATGGTCTAATATCCCTTTAACTGCTATTCACGATTTGTATAATAATTCCTGAATGCTTTCAGGTCAGTATACAAGGTAATGGTAGCCCAGCACCTTATTAATAAAGCTTTTTGTATTCATTCCGGTTGTTCCCATTATTTTGTTCACCACCTGTAGTTATGCCCAAAACTAAAGCAGAATACTTTTTTAATACAATTTAGGTACCGAAAAATATTTATTTTTATGATCTAGTTCATTTTTAATTTTCTGAATGATCTGTGAAATTGAAAGTTTCCATATCAATATTCCCTCATTGCAGAAAAGGTAAAATTATATTGAGTTCCTGTTACAATAAATACAGTATGTTTCTTGTGAAAATTCCAAGGTATGGTGTTTTTTAGAAGTATACAAATGGAGTATTCAATAAAGAAAAATTACATTGATGCCCTTGCATAGAATTTTTAAAATAGCACACTATAAAGGGGATGTGTAGTTTTTCCGTGTCTGATTTACAAGTGATTACAATTTAAACTAGTTTTTTCACTCTCATTTTTAATTGCAGTGTACATTTGGTGAGAGGATATTATCCAGATCAAATGCTTGTTGCCTGGGATAAATTTAGCGATGCCAAAACGACTTATAATTCTCGACCAGGTATGAAATATAATTTTTGTCTGTATGAACTACTATACTATAACTGTATCAGTTCTATATTTTTGCAAGTACAGTAAATCTTTGATTTAACAGATAAATAGGATCATGATGACATATAAAATGGTACTACAATTTATATTAATAATCATCACTTTCTCATGGGGATAAAAAAAAAAAATACCTTGTTCAAAAGAGATTAAGAACAAGCAGTATAAAGTGAAATCCAATATAATATTGTAACAGGCAAGACTAAAGGAACTGAAGCAAAAAATTTAAAGTTATAAATCACTGTCTTTAATTTTTTGAAGTTAAAATACCAAAAGTAAAATGAATGAATTCACAATTAAACTTAATAAAACATAATAAAGTTGTCATTTTATATACTGTATTGGAATTATTATAACATGGAAAAAAATAATTTATCTCCCATTTCCTGGCTTTAGTAGAAAGTTGACTTGGTGGGCAAACAACTTCAGTGATGTCCTCTAAGTTTTCAGACATATTATACCCCAGTGTGTCACCATCTGACGAATTGGAAGAGCTCCTCTCAACATCAGATTCCCGTGATTTTAAAACTTAATATCTTCTGAAGCAAGAACAGTCTTAGATTTGGGCTTGGTTGCTATTATGTTATTTGTTGCAGATTTAGAATTTGAAGTATTATATTATCTGGCATAGGAACAGAATTGACTAGATGAGTTTTTATAAAATTTGGAATTTTTTTTTTACATTTGTTTTGTTTTAATAATAGATTATTTCAGATTTTTTCCATTCAAAATAGTTTTAAAATCAGATAAATGTGGTGAAGCTGTAGCTATTTCACATTAGGGATGGGAAATAGGTTTAAACCGAAGATCGGATGGGAAATAGTTCTACTGGTTTAAACCGCAGACCTTTTTTTCTCTCTCTCTCTTCGGCTAACCGGTTTTTTCGCTTATTTTTTTGTACCGGTTTTAACCAGTTATTTTTTAAATATCCAATAACCGGGTAAAAAAAACTGGGTCCGAAGATAGGCTCGATTTAACTGACTAGACTAAAATTTACCAAGTTATAAAGCTTTGAATTTCATCATCTTAGACCAATCACCGACAACCACTTCCTCGAGGTGTCTGCTGGTTGGCTGATTACTGAAAGAGTCTTTATGGACAGATAAATATTGGCCAATGGATTGATTTCCTGTAAAAACAATACTAATAAAAAAAAATTTGTCTGCAAACGCTGTCTGTTTTTTATAGGCAAAAAATATTTATCTTTAGTTGGAAGTTCTGTGGCTTCTGAATGATTAATATCTACATTGAATGATGTTGTTGCCGAGGAGAGATGTCGACTCACAGATCAACACATTGCTGAAAGAGTTTATAAGCAGATTAGATTATAAATATCGGCCATTGAATTAATTTTTTGCGAAAACAATGTTAATAAAAAATTTTGTCTATAATACTTTACTTATTGTAATAATTACTCATTTATTATTATTACTTATTGTATATTATTAATAAATTTTGTCTATGAATGTTTCTTTTTTTTTTAAACCAATAACCGGTTGTTTTTGCAATAACCACCATCCCTACTTCACGTATAGGATTTATAGTGTGAAGTGAATTTTCCTGGTAATTGTTGTAGATTCAGAGGATTTAATAGCATTATCGGGGTTTATGTCATCTGGAATCGTTTGTGTTGAAACAACACAACGGTTTTTTTTCAGCAAAAGTTTAAGTAGTTCCATGTGTAGGTGGTGTTCATGATTTGATGAGTTTTCGAGTTTCTAAATATGAAATCTGTTTTGTTAATTTTCTTGAGATTAGTTCTTTTTCCTAGATTCATTAAAAACAGTTCCAAGCAGTGGCGAATCCAGGGGGGTTATGGGGCTGCCGCCCCCCCCCCCCAGAGCTAAGCCAGAATTCTTGATTTTATTTAAAATCATTACAACTGTTTGTTCTTAATTTCCCATTTTTTAAAAAAAATTATGAAAACGTGACAACATTGCTTTTTGGTTTGACAGGCTCGAAAATTTTCCAACTTTTCTACTCATTCCACTTGTATCGTTGACACGGTTGAAGACATCTTTTGGCTAGTTATTTCATTGTAATTTTTATTGAATCATCGAAAGTGTTGTATTGTTCTTTATGATTCTTATTGTCGGGTGAGTAAAGTTAAAGTGTTTTGGTTTACATAAGCCATGAGGTAGGACATTCGTCATATTTGTGACCTCCGCTCCGGCGCCCCCCCCCCCCCTGACCCAAATCCTGGATTCGCCAATGGCTCCAAGTAAAGAAACTGTGTTCACCCTTGCAGGTAACACTTCTTTTTAGCATTGTAGTCAGTATTGTCATTTTGCTTATTTCTGCTCAAGAGACACATGTCAGTCTCCTGCGAAAAAAAAGATGTAGGATGTTCAAAATGTTGGCACTGAAAGTATCTCGAGGGGTTTGCTATACAATGTGTTCACTCTAAACATGACCCGATAGCTAATTTCTAAACCATAAGGATAGGCATATACTTTCAATTGGAAAAATGCTTTGAATGATGAATACAATTATATTTTATGTAATTTGAGTCGATCAATGTACTACTGAAAAAATTGCAAATTCTAAATTTGTCTACACCCCACCACCCCCAAAAAATGTTATAATTTTAAACCATTCATCAGCTATTTTGAGCAAGTGCTGTGCGTTAATTGGAGGATCTCCCTCGGGGCAGCCATTTAAGTGTTCTAAAATCGTCAAGAATAGCAATATCAAAGTTTCATAACTCCACAAGTTTTCGTCACAGCAGAGTGAAACTTTTTTTTTCTTGTCTAAGATATTTGTATGTCAAGAATATTTTACTAAATATTCTTGACATACAAACTTATATTTTTATACAGGACTGGGGGACTTTATAAAAATTTATACTTAATAATTTTTCAGCAGTGTTTTATATACTCTAAAAGCTTAAAATGTTCTTTATGTCGTTTAAAGCATTTTTTCCAATTGAGAGTATGTGCCCATATTTATTGTGCTTCCCTGTATATATTCAGGTAATGTAGGGGAATTGAGAGTTAACATAAGGTGTTTTGTGTTAAAGAGATGGCTCTGTGTATCGCACTATGCCATACTCGGGTCCTTTCATCAAGTTCAGTGTTGTGTGGGGTTAACTAGAATGGGAATTGTCAACAGAGATTTAATTTTTACGAATTGCTTTGTTTGTTTGAAGGAGCCAGCTTCAACCAGCAGGTTGCCAGATGAAAGGTTTTTTTTTTTTCTAGATTTCACCTTGTCTGCACTTTCAGTACTGGACTTTTAAATCAGAAAAAGTGACATGCCTTCTAATGTTTCTTTAGTTTCAAGTTTCCTTTGAATAGTAAGGAATGTTGGAAAGACATGATGTTGAGAAATTGAAGCACTGTGTTGCCCAATTAACCAGTTAACTGTTTCAACGTCTTCGGGAAATGTGTATCTAAACTGCATCGCACAAATTAAGCAATGATGAGTATACTCATCAAACACAGAGTGTGTAATATGGAATTAAGTTGTAATGAAATGACTTTATTTTATTACTCACATTCATTCATTTTTCTGCACAACTTTATATTTGTGTACTTCAAATTTTTTTCGTTGCACTGTAATGTACTATACTTGTTGATCTGGTGACAGCTTGATACAGACTAATTTACTTTCTTCAATCAGACAAAAATCTTGTGCCACTTATTGTATAGGCTAAAACAATATATGAATCTGTAATTGCTTCAGTGATGATTAATAAAAGTTAACAATACATTTACGAAAAATAATTCATACCATATACGTTTTTTCATGATTATTATTTATAAACTTTTATTTCGACTTGGCCTCAAAATATTTCAAACATCTTGAAGTTTACAAATATATTTCAGTTTTCAATAAAATTGCAATTTAAACTTCAAATTGTCATTACTGTTTACTCATGACGAAAATATTTGTCATAACACAAAATTGTATACTTTTTTCATGATGAGTATACTCGTCATAAACAGTTAACTGGTTAAGGGAGATTGATTTTTTTTTTTTTTTTTTTACCCATACAACATTTGAAAACAATTCAGGCCCAATGACACTGCCCATCATGGAGCTTAACAAGGCAAATCAGCCAAGCCCAAGAAAATGACTTCCTTGCTTGATCCCTGGCACACAATGCACCACCCATCCGCCGAGATCCTCCCCCCCCTCCCCAAAAAAATCAACACTTGAGGTCTTTGGCCAAGAAACAAAGTGACATCAACTTCTCATGGAAACCTCCCCCCTTGCTTGCTGTTGAGGGAGGGAAGGAGATAGCATGAAGTAGAAGGTGCAGGGGAGGGTAAACTGGAAAGGAGACCACATCACTAGAGTATCTCCGGTTGAAACTCTGATGTGCCATTCTTCCTAACAGTGACTGGCTTAAACAGACAGGATTTAACTAATATTCTTGAGCTTTCTTTACCCTTCTAATGAGCTTGGTAGTTTTTTTAAGGAGTGGGAGGAGTTTTTTGCTGTTAATGTATATAGAGAAGTATTTTAAAGTAGCAATTTCAGGTGTAATATCCTATTTTAAAAATTGTTTATAACGCAATTCATGATTTAACAGACTTCAGATTTTATGGGCACCCTTTTACCTCTATAAGTCTGTTAAATCAAGAGTTTACGTATAGGGCTTTTGTAAGCTATAGTTATTTCTTCAAATTGCAGATTGCTTCTTCAGAATTTTACAACCCAAAGTAATGTAAAATATATATCGAAAATTTGGAGATGCCAACACTGGGGGCATCACGAGTTTATGGATGAGAAGTTTCCAGATAAGTGAGTTGGGTCTTACTTCCTTGGTGGGTACAATAATGCCTTGGGCTTGCTCTCTGCCGTTAATAGTGCGTGCCTCGTACAAGAGGGGTCGGACCGTGGCCAGACTTGGCTACTAGGATTCTGGCCTCGGCACTCATGCTATTTCAGTAACTGTCACTCAGATACATCAGACAGAGAATACTCCAGACCGAGGTGATTTCTATATGGATTGCTTGGTGATCACAGTAAGCTAGTGACAGAGTGTGGATTTCGTGTTTAAAAGATCACTATATTGAGATCTGATTCCACTGAATATCTTCCATGTAAGGTGGTCTAGTTCATGTAAAATCTGTCTTGCATCTAACGTCCATATGTATGTGTGGTCTTGATTATTTTATCATTCTTGAGATTCAGATAATTTTTTCATAATTATCTTTGCTAATATTTTACTAGCTATACTTGATATCTGTTGCATTTTGAGAAGCGTCCCTAAAAAGGACACTAGGCATTAATGTAATGTGTCATATTTTTACACATAAGATTGATTTTAATGAGTGACTTTATTTGGCTATTTTTTCGCCTGGCCTTAATGTTTCTTCCATGACATAATTATATACATACTTCATCAAACAATTAAGTTGATTTTATTTCAAAGTAGGAATTTGAAATGAAATTTTTCAAGAATTGTTCATTATTTCAGAATTCGGCTTGTTTTTTTTCTTTCAGTTTTAAAATGTAGGAATTTCATTGTCTAAAACTTTATTGATTCTGCAGATATTAGTTAAAATTTAATCCTGAGCAATGCTTAATTTTTTAGCATTGAAGTGGGAAAAATGATGCTTCTCTAAATTTAAACAACAAAGTATTTGTATCATACAGTTTTTAAATTGTAATTATTCTATACTATGCCTTCAAAAATTACCAGCACTCGCAACATGATATTGAAAATGTACACAAGATTGTAATACTAAGACAAAGGTCAGATTTGATGATTTTCTTGCTATATTTAAATTATATAGTTTGATATTTGAATGTTATAATGTTTTAATTTCTTAAAATATTAATTATATTGGATTTTAAATAAGCTTATAAAAATGGTGGACATTTTTTTCAATGTTGGTTTTTATTGTACTCTGGAACTGCATTTAACCTTTTTATTATTATTATTATTGATTTTGCATTTCATTTCTGTTATTCGTTAGCAGTGTGAGCTCATTTCCTTTTCAAATAGCATGCTGTGGATCTATTTTATTCTCAAGGGTTGATAAAATCTTGCCTTTAAAGAAATTATTTGTGAATTTTTACTAAAAATAAAGCTTTGATTGTATGTATTGTCAGTAAATTTAGTAATTTTCCAATACAGTACAACCCCAGTTAATTGAATAAAGGGGGAGGGAACAGTTTCAGATAACGGTTTGTTTTTTTTGCTTAAGCCATGAACATCTATTATATTATTTTGTATGTAATTCTGAAAGTTTTGAGTGTAAAATGAATTCAAAACTCTCTTTGTAGGCTACACTTATGTTCTTTATTAAAGGTATGGTTACATTTTTTAGTTGGACGGTCACCTCTCCACTAGCCATAGCCCAGCACACTCTTGCCTTTGTTATTAGTCCTGTGCAGTAGGAATAGTTGAGCCAATTTTTAAATTTTATTATTTTATAATTAGGAATTGAAGAATAGAATATTGTAGTGCAGATTTTAGTATTTTGACTTCGAAATTAAATGATAAAATTAGCCATTTTCATCCAATTTTATTGCTTAATAAATATTTGCTTTTTGTTTCACATTGTGGCTGAAGTATCCCCATGGCAGGGATACATGATCCATAGTGTAGGGATGTTTGAGCCAGCTCTGAAAAAATATCTACAAAATGTAATGCTATAAATTTTACTGCTTATTATTATTTCAGAAATGTTTTGCTTATACTTAAGACTAAAAAAAAAAGTCCTTCAAAATCAGTCGTGAAAACAAAATTAATAGCATGGTAATTTTTTGTGGTGATGTTTTGGTGGTCGAAGAATCATTTCAATTTTGTTTTCATCAATGACAGCAATATCATAATTTTGTGGCCATTTTAAATTTGGAATCTGCAACTCTTTGAGCAAATTTATGCTCGGCCCATCTTCAGAAATATTAAGAATTTGGCCAACAAATTGTTTTATGGTTTTCTTCCCTAGTATATTTTACCAGCTGCCAATCATTAATAGCAGTTTTCTTATTGATAAAATCATCACCACTTTCAGTATTTCCATCTACTGACATTGTTGAACTTGTACTTTTAATTGAATAATTTTCAGAATCTAAATCGGATGTATCGTAAGAGTCTTTCATAAATTTTCTTCTGTTTTTCAGGAAAAGGTTTTGTTTTAACCTTTGGTTGTTTCCAAGAAAATTTAAATTGTGATCTTTGTTGCTTTTTTTTTCTCCCCTTTGTGATATTTTCAATAGCTTGTCTTCAATTTTTTGTTTTTCGGGAGTGGAAGTCAAACTATCTGATTTAGCTGTTTTCCTAAACCCTTTCATAATATGAAGCAAGGCTTTTGGGGTGCACAACCTCTGGAGAAACAGTTGTTTCATTAGTTGAGGTCCCAGGAATAGGAGAATTTACAGACATATGACCAGAAAAAGAAAAATTAATTACAATCTATTCTGAAGTAAGTTGGCATCTTCATGGGGAGTAAAATCTGGAAATTTTCAATAGATGCACTTGATTGCTCCATACCTGACCTATTTAGTGACAAATTAAGTTTTTTTTTTTCAACATTATTATTTTTTATGAAAGCCTATTACTCAAATATATCTTAAACATAGCAAATTTTGCAAAAATAAACTACTCAAATGCTCTAAATAACAAAGTTAATGAACACTAATTTCCCAGTAGGGATAGTTGAGCCATGGCTTATGTATCCCCAGTCTCAGTGTCACAAGTATCCCCACTACCACCATTTTTGTTTGCCAAGCTATAACTAAATAAAACCTGTAGATTTTTAAACTTAAAAATGTACCTGAAATTGTAGTTATTTCAACTAAGAAAACTATTACAGGTTAAAAACGAAATTTGAATACAAAAAAATATATAATTTAGACACCTTAAAATTTACTTCAAACTGTAAAAAAAGAACTATTGTTCATGACACTTTCAAAACGGCACCAAATTACTTGATTTCTTTTTCACATATGTGGAACTATAAATGTGTTTAAATGTTATCAACTGAAGAAAGAAAAATAAACCTGCTGTAGAGAAAAAAGGGGTGGCTCAAGTATCCCATATGATCAAGTATCCCTACTCTTCCCTACAGTACGTGTTTTCTGGATTTCGGGTTTCAGTTAAGCCTAGTTTGGTTAACTGGGGTTTCACTGTAACTTGAAATTTACAGTTCTGAAGAATTTTTGTTCTTTCTAGATGTCTTCAATGACCAGCAGATGTTTGCCATCATTGAATTGGAATATGGTGGAAAAGACATGACATGTTTTATTGTAAGTTTTTAATGTTTCAAATGTGACGTTAAGTTTTTGTGTTTTTGAAATTTATATATGAAACAAAATAAAAAACGAAACTAAATTTAAATCTAAGTAATGAAGCAAACACAAACAAGTATAGTAACAGGCAAACACAAGTAAATATACATATATATAATTATTTTTAACACAAAAGAACAGGGCCGGCCCGAGCGGGGTGAGAACGATGCGACCACACTAGGCCTCGAGCTTCTGAAAGGCCCCACGCCAGATTTTACAAAATTCTTTCAATCAATTTTTTTTTTTTTATCCTTTGGGGCCGTCCACAAATGATGTCACTCTTTGGGGGGGGGGGCATGAAATTGTGACGAGGGGAGGGGGTAACAAGAAGTGTGGCATCGCACATTTTGTTTTTAAAAAAAACATTTAAAATCAGCAGATTAAATTTTGAAATTACAAGAATTTGAGGATATTTTTAATTGGGGCTAAAACAACTTTCATGTGATTTTTTTTCACTTATATTCCTTGCTTTTCGAAAAAGGCATTCAGGGTAGGTTCTGAGAATATAGTAGCAGCAGAAATTCTTCACCATTAGAAGAAAACCTCTCCCCTGTCACACCTTTGAAATGTCCAACAAAAGATACGTCGCCCCACCTGGGTGAGTGATAGAACTTGTAGTGGCACAAACAGGTTGATCTTATTGATGCGGGGTTTTTTTTTTTAAATTCAGTCTGTTTAAGAGTATTTTGTGTTCATAAAGTAAGGATAAGATTTAAAGCAAAATATATCAAATTCCAAAATACTACTATTTTCAGTTGCTCTTTTATATTAATATTTTATTAATATTGTATATTAATTAGGTTTTTTGTTGTAAACCTTAATCTTATTCCATACAAAACAAGTACACATATAATCATTATTATTGCTATGATCACAATTGTCATTAAAACACATAGTTAAAGTTTAAAAATAAAATTTGATATATGATCTATAACGTAGTGCTTTGTTTCTGAACTGCAAGTATATGTTTATGTAATATAGTGTGACGAGGGGGGAGGGGTTATGGTAAAGTGTGACACTTTGTGACAAAGGGGGGGTCAAGAATATTGAAAAAAGTGTGACATCATTTATGGACAGCCCCTTTTTTTTTTAAATTCTTTCAACCAACTTTTATGTAAAAAAAGGCATAAAATATTAATAATTTTTCTAAAAAGAAATATATTGCGATTTTTTTTTTTTCTGGTTTTGAAAATTTCCATCAAAAATCTGCTAAAAAAGTAATTGGTGGATCTAGTGGATAAGAATCCAACAATTCCCTTTGCTACCTGGAGGTCCACGTGTTTCCGATTCCTGGGCAGAGCAAAAGGTAAAAAGTGATAACATTGTTCAGTCCTAAACTAGGTTCGATTGCTCCAGGCATCATATGGTCACTCCCTTTTTGGTGTGAGGGCACCCCAAAGTGGATGTCCGTCATTTGTAGATAAATTGCAGGTGATAATATTCAATATATTCATTGTTCCCGAGACTAATACTTTCAGGATATACAGGGGGTAATTCTTGTGTGCGGATCCACATCTGTTCCCCTAATGGCCAGCAGATAGTCTTTCCCAGGGCAGCTTAAAGAAGCACCTCTAGAGGAATGCTTTTTCTGCTTATATAGTTCTAAATTAAACACATCTGTTCCCTTTGTATTCAGAAGAACTGCTAAGCGAAGATGAAGCATATATCTTGAGGGGTTTCTCGCTTTTCTTGTCAAAAGTATGGTTTTCTAGCATCTATGAATTCTTCGTAGATACTTGTTAAAAGGTAGTCTGTTACATCTATTCCTCAGAGTTTAATAAATAGTAGTGAATCTAAATATTGGATTATGTGAAATACGACAGGTAATTCAAGGAGTTTTCTCAGAAGCTTAATTTTCCATTGAACAATTCTTTCACATTCGGAGTATCAGACGTACAGCAAAATAAAATATTCTGCATTTGTTCTTGGAGACAAATTTCAAGTATGCTAATTTTTGTCTCTTTTTTTATAGTTATTTATTAAACAAACTTTCCTTTTATATTTCCAAAACGAAAATTTTAATATTATAACAGGTTATCAATTTATAAAACAATGTAGTTCCCTTTTGTTTTTGTATTTCAACATTTTTCCTATTTGTTATTATTGTATACATTTCAAATAAAATATTTTTTTTATTATTAACAAACGAAAATTTGTGTTTTCTACTCTTTTGTATTGGGCATTTTTCATTATAAAATGTTACTTATTTGGAACCTTTTATTGTTTTGGGAACTACATATCAAAGTTATTTGGATAAGTTTTAAAATATAAGAAGTATTTTGAAGATTTATTCAATTTAAATATCCTAAAACCGAAACTATCAGTAGGTTGTGTTTAATTGTAAATAAGTTTGTGATCAGTCAATTATCTTTTTTCAGTTTTATTATTTTTGTATATGAAGAAATAATTGTTTGTTAATATGAAGAAATAATGAGTTCAACTTTTTTTTACTGAAGAAATAATGAGCTCAACTTTTTTTACTGAAGAAAGAAAGAGTTCAGAGAGAGTATTGAAAGAAAGAGAGAGTACTGAAGAAGAAAGATGAGTTCAACTTTTAAGAATTAACTTGGTAATCCAAAATACAAGAAAATCCCAATCACACAGTATAATATTTTATTTCAACACTGAATGCATGTGCTGACATCGTAAATTGACAGAAAAATTGAAAGGGGGGGGGGGATTTTCTCTTTCAGTTGACTGCAAAGTTAAAAGTTATTTTAAGTTTCTTCAGCTTTCTTTCATGAAACTATTTTTGCATTTTATAATTTTAATTTTAGCACTGAAAGTTTTCAAACTGAACAATTTTTAATATACCCTCATAAAATCAGGACGATAGGCCACATTTCTACAACATGAGTTTGCAAAAAATAATGGGAGGAATTTTATCTCTTATTTAAAAAAGGAATGCTTAAATTCAGGGCCAGCCCTAAGTGGTTTCGAAAGGTGCCAGTGCACAAGGCCTCGCGCTGCTGTCACATTGCGCAAAACGAAAATGAATTGCATTCATTTACTTAACGAAATCAAAATTTGGCGGCAAGTTTTACCTTCCAGGTCACAATATTGAAAATATTTACAATATTTATTTAAAGTGTATCCAAATTTTACTTCTGTTCTAAAATTATATTGACCTTACCAATAACGCTCGCGTCTGCAGAAAAATCTTCCTCAAGATTAAAAATAATAAAAAATTACTTGAGATCTAGCATTAGAGGCGAACATTTAATTTGCTTAGTAATTTTACCTATTGAATCTTCATTAACCAAAACTCTAATTCATAATGGTATTATCAACGTATTTGCTATAAAACTTATAACAAAATGAAACAAAAATCACATATTATAAACTTATTTTAGTGAGTTGAAAACCATATTTTATATATGAAGCAATTATTTTTGTTGTTTGATTTATTAACGATTTTTTTGTGTGATTAAAAATATTAACTTTATAAAAATAATTTTATTATTTTCATGTATTTTTTTAGTCTTTACTTGACCAAGTTGTGAAATGTAATAAATAGCAAAAAGCAATAAATTATTTTGTTGGCCGAAATTTTCTCAAGGCCTGTGCAAGTCAACTTTGCACCGGGCCCCGCTTTTGTCTGGCCGCTCTTGCAAAAGAATAAATTAAAAAATTTAAGTGTGAGATACTCAATCTTTTTCTTCCTTGTGGATATCAATTTTCTCTCTCCCCAACTGGGTAGCTAATATTTGTTTTTATATTTTAGCTGAGAAATGCTGCAGAAGCAGAAAGTGTTTTGAAACAGATTGCAATATCTCTAGCCATTGCAGAGGAAACGCACTTATTCGAGCATAGAGACTTGCACTTAGGAAATATTTTAGTGCAGCGAAATGCCAGTAAAACAATATCCTATGTTTTAGGCGGGAAGGCATATTCCATTCCAAACCATGGATTAATTGTCACAATAATTGATTTCACTTTATCTCGTGTCCTTCATGAAGGTAAGCTACTGGTCAGTTATTTTCATTTGTGTTTTTTAAATATTTTGTACTTGATATTGATTACAAATAAATTAGCAAATCTTATATAACAAAAAAGATTTTATATTTCACTCCTTTGTATTTATGTAGTATGTTATTTTTATCTGTCCTTTAATGTAAAACAGAACAGATACAAGAAGTTCCCATAATTGCATTTGAACCTTGCTTTATGATTGTAGCGTTTTCCCATTTATTTCATTTCTTCCAGTCTATTATATATTGGTCTTAATTTATATATTAGTCTAATTGGTCTATTATACATCTATCTTATCTTTTAACTTTTTACTTTATGTTTAAAGTGCATTATTTGTTCTTGTATATGAATATGTATTCACTGTGAGTTTCACATCAATTCAAGATAATTCCCATGATATTGGTGCAATTTTGTTTATAAGTATTAAATATTTCAGGTTGCATATTTTACAATAATCTTGCTGATGATTCGTTATTTGATCAGACTGGTGACTACCAATTTCAAGTATATAAGGATACAAAAAAGCTTTTAAAGTAAGTTGGGGGTTTTTTGGTTTTGTTCATATTTTAACATAAGCAAATACTATTTGGTTTCGAATTTTCATAGAACTTGCAAATGTCTGATGCTGATATTAGAATACTGATTTTGAATTTCCTGTTGAAGTATTTAGATTGCTATCATACTTTTTGCATATATTTTATGTATTTTTTTCTCATGAAATTATATATTTCTCATTGTCTTTTTTCAGTGTTTGCTCTGTATTTTGGATTATCTGTCCATTTTTGCACTTATGCTCAGTTAATTTTGTAGAAGCTAGCCATATTAGATCTCTATTCATAGTGTCTAAATATCCGAAAATGCTTTATTGATTCATTTTGCATGTATTTATATATTTTTTTTACATCTTTCAAATAAATTGACTTCATTTTTTTCCTATTCCATTGTCTTAAGAAATAATCACTTTACATAATAACACTTTTACATAATTCTTTTATATTTATTGATTACTAATATATACTTTTATTTGTTTACTTAGTGATTTGGGATTAGCTTTTTGAAAAATTATTCTGTTCAATGTAAATTAATTATTTTCTCTTCTTAGCAATGAATGGCACAAGTGCCTGCTGTATTCCAATGTTCTTTGGCTGACATATTTGTGTGTGAAGCTGTTGGAGAATGACTATAGTCGTCCATCAAGTAAAAAGCACGAAGAAGGTTTGAATAATATAAAAACATTCCAAAATAATGTGAGAAACTGTGAAAATGCATTTGAGTGTCTTACAACTTGCAATATCCTTATGTCAGTTCCTAAAAATAAACAAGGCTCTGCCGAGAAAATGGCCAAAAGAGCAAAACTTGTTGATCGCAAGTCTTTGCAAAAATCCATCTCGCATCGGGCTTCAAATGTTGTATAAAATTATCTCCTCTCATCATCATTCAAACTCATGTATTGTA
>BGPR01001339.1:222180-270067 GCA_013235015.1 Araneus ventricosus | reverse complement strand
GCAGTACCAATGGAGATCTAAATAAATTTGATATCTTGGTTTCTTCTGCCACTTTTTTTCCTCAAGCCTTAACAAAACATGAAATTGAATGATGCAAGAAGAAATGACACGAGTTTAGAGGTGTCAGACTTCTTTCATTATTTAACAGGGGAAAACGTGGTTATTTTTTTCAGCTGTTTTACTTTCTCGTTTTGGTGAAGTATAAGGCAAAAGAGAGTATTGTAATTCGTCAAAATTGAACTCCAGATTTTGATCACGACTTCCTGATCCTGAAAACAAAATTTTAAATCTTCATAAGTCTGTTCCGTGTGGTGTGTGTGTGTGTATGTGTCTGTGAACACGATAACCTCGAAAACCTATTAGAGCTTCATGGGATGAAAATCGCTGTGGTCTTAAACATAATTTGTAGGGTTTCATCAAATTTTGACAAAACTGTCAACGGGTAAAGTTCATCATCACCCATACTGAGAATGAACGCTATAACCAAAAACCTGAAAAGCCAGACAGATGTACCTGCCAGTTTTATCGTCACACTGTAGTCCGTATAAAATTTTAGCCAAACTACCGGGCAGTTGACCGTCTCTGTCGGTCCATAATCATTTTTTGAAGAGAACTGTTATCTCATGAATAGCGATGCCAACGCGCTTGCGTACCCTGAAGATGGAGAGGAAGTTTACTTACGGAGAAGAATTACGTCAGTTTGTCCTTGAGCTGGTAAGAGAAGAAAATTGTTACGCATCGTCTCTGAATTCAATTTTGCATAGATATTTTCAATCAATATAATGAAAAAACCTTCTGATAGTCAGTTGGATTCTGCGCAACAATAAATTGAATTTTGAAGAAGGTGGGGAAGGGAAATGGCACCTTTTGGGGTGTATACGAGAAAGTTTAGGGAGAACACTCCTAGGGTTGCTACTCTGGTGAAGTATACAAAGAGAAAGTACCAACGTCAAAAAAATTGAACCTGAGATTTTGACGAATCCCCTGTTTCTTACTCCTCCTGAGTCCGAAAACACAATTTTGAAATTACCTCTGTCTTGCTTTATATATGAAGACGCAGTGGCTCAACAACAAACTGACCTAGTTGTCCACATATCAACTCTAAAGAAAGTTGGTATGTTGACATTAACCCCCCAACTAGTTCGCTTTGTCACTACCTAATTAGATGACGGAATACGTTGTCCTTCTAATCTGCTGACAAATGACAAAGGAAATGTTTATGCATTTCGAGTACTTTTCCGAATTGGCAATGTCTGTGGATGACTTAGTTTAAAGTGTAAATTGTGATAATTCAGTGCAAAAAATGTGTACGGGGAAATCAGTTAAGGGTTAAATCAAAAATGAAGGTCTGTTTCAAATTTTGGTTAAAACCGTCAACAGAAAGACTTGCGTCCGTGTATGTGAATCTAAGTGAGATAACGCAATCTGACAGGGGTCTTAACAAAAATTGTATATATTTTATATCGCATTATTGTTGAGGTTTAATTATGAGTTTGATTGAGTCAAGATATTAGTTTTTGAGTCAGCTTGAATGATGTCATAGGGAGTGCGCTTGTTTGTATTTCGATTTCTTTTGTTCAGCTATTGTGTCATGGAGGGTGTACTATCTTTAATTGATATCATTTGATATTTCTGAAGGGAATGAGAATTTAAAGATAATTTTGGTTTGCGTCTTGGGTACGCATACAATAGCTATGAAAATCGAAAACTAAATCCATGCGCGCTCCTATGACATCATTCAGAAGCAAGCGAAGTCACGTATTGAGAGCCAATGAAAAGCGACCTCAATCCAAACCCATAGTAGGATCGATCCTGTAACATGTATGTACAGGATTGGGGTCTGGGGATGTGGGGCTGAGGTCATAAAAATTTTGTATCTGTGACGAATGTCAAACTCTTCAAACCAAAACACTTTGTTCTTACAGACTTCACCACCTAACTATAAGAATCATAACGAACAATATACGTTTTCGACAATTTAATAAAAAAAATGGTACGAAATAATTAACAAAAAAATGTCTTCGACCGCATCCACGCTACAAGTACGAGAGCAATGTGGAACGAAGTACAGGTGGTGTGGAGCAAAGAGTTTTTACCATTTGGATCAATTTTATTACATTCCCGATCAATTCTTACACAGTAAGATGCGTATACGATTTTAGGGAAATTTATAATAATAAAATTATCTAGAAATTAAGAGATTTCCACATTTTGTGAAAAGGTAAAATTAACAGAAGGAAATTCTCATTTTAAGAAATAATACATTTAAAAAAGCTAATTTACATTTTAAATTTAAAAATGAAATCATTTTATGAGAATGCAAAGGAAGCAGGACAAAGAGTCGCTATAAAATGGCGAAATCACATCCTGAGATCGTAATAAATTGTATTTACTGACCACTTACGCAATGCTTATTATGAAATTTATTTTCCTACACCAGGTGGCGCTTTCTTATGTTTACTTTGGTTTTTCCCTTTTCTCTTGTACATTTGGAGGGTTCAGAATTAAAGTGAACGAAGTCCAAGTTTCTCCCCTTTTGCACTAACACGGTAATACAGAAATGTTGTATTTCTTGGGTAATATTGATTCAAGTCCATAGTACAATTTGTATCCACGAGGCAGCAAGAACAATTAGGAGTTCACTGTTACTTTAACCCTGTGAGCCCTATCTCGCCTCATTCGACACAGGCCGGACTAGGGCGATTTCGGACGCTTGGGTGAATTTAACGAGAGAAAATTAGTTCCTTTCTTTGTTGACAATTGATCCCGCAACCAAGGGTGTCGTCCTCCTGGAATTTCTGTAGAGAACGGGAGGATTTCATTCTGATTTCACAAATGAAAATTGACTCCAGTTTTTGAGACGCTTGAATTCTTACTCTAGCCGGGTTCAAAGAATTAAAGGCAGCAAATAAACTTAGACAGGGCTGCCAGATCAAAATAAGGCCAAACCGTCTTTAAAATAAGGCCAAAAAAGGCCAAATTTGAAAATTGATAATTGCACTCATTTCCCCCTTATTTGCTATAAAAAAATGACTACCTTTCATTAAAAGTAATCCGACTACATTGACATATGTATGAGAAGTTCTTCAAATTTTGGGTATTTGTAGAGGCAATTTTTCACAGACGATTAACGGAATCTCTTCTTTCTTGAAGTACCACAAAGATGTATAAATGATTTTATCATGGATCATTTTTACAAGTCCCTGCCATGATCATACTGACGAACAACACCGGCCGTGTGTCGCTTGGCAGTTCAAGTCAGAGCAAAACCAGCGGGAGTGTTCTCCCCTAAACTTTCTCGGATACTTCCCCAAAAAGGTGCCGTTTCCCCTTCCCCCGCGTGGCTAAAAAAATTCGAACCTATTGTTACCCAGAATCCAAAGTCTATCAGAAGGTTTTTCATTATGGTGATTGAAAAATATCTAGGCAAAGAATGAAATTCAAAGAGATGCGTAACGATTTTCTTCTCTTACCGGCTCAAGGACAAACTGACGTAATTCGCTACTCCGTAATGAAATTCCTCTCCGCTCTTCGACTACGCATGCGCGTGGAGATAACGGATTCTCTTCAATAGTAAATTATACGGACCGACAGACAGTCAACCCTTTGACGGATTTGGCCCAAAATTTTATACGGACCTACATTCATGACGATAAAACTGTGTATAAAATTTTATCCATCTGGCTTTTCAAGTTTTTGAGTTATAGCGTTCGCATGACCTCGAACATGCAGACAGACAGACTTCCCGTTGACGGATTTTGTCCAAAATTTGAAAGAAACCTACAAATTATGTTTAAAGACCACATACTAAATTTCATCCCCGTAGCTCTAATAGTTTTCGAGTTATCGTGTTCACAGACAAACATAATTCCAAAATTGTGTTTTTCGGACTGGGGGAGGTCTAAAACGTGGAGATACGTCAAAATCTCGAGTTCGAATTTTTTGACGATTACAATACTTCCTCTTTGTATACGAGAAAATAAAATGGGCAGTTAACAATGCGCAGAGAGGTTATATAGCGGAAGAAGGGGATTTTCCCGACAGACCCGTGACTCGAAGTGGAAGTGAAAGTACGCTTATTACGATGAAAGTGGAAGTAATTAAAAATGAGGTATCGTTTAAAATAATTACACAAAGTTTATAAATTAAAATATTACATGTATAATACTCTTTTATTAAACTAAAATTTAAAGACATCTTTAAAAAAACATCTACATACACAGCTTTGCAAAAAGAAAAAAAAAAAAAAGAAAGAAAGAAGAAGAAATTCTGTTCTTGCCGGTGCAGAATGAAATGTTCCAGCGAAATATATCAACTCCTGTTAATAACAATGTTCTATATTATTTTTCAATGTGATTATAATAAAATATCTGTAATGCTCTCTCTCTCTCTCAACTTATAATAATAATATTAATATCTCACGCTTTTGTGTTGAAGTTTTCGTAAACGAATTCGAGCACCAAAAGAAACAAATAAAAACAGAGAAAATGGTTCTTATATGCTGTACAGAGACAAGCATGGCTTCTTCTGGAGGCCTTCTGACTAAAACAGTTTGAAGAGAGGGGACAGAAACCTTTCTTATCTTGGAACTACTTCGTTTGACACTCATTTGAAAAGCGTTATATCAAAAGTTTATTGAAAAAATAGTACAATTATATATTAAGAATCGTTCTAAAAGTCATAAGCAAAAATAAAGCCAATAAAAGGCCAAAAAATGAATTTAAGGCCAAATGAAAATTTTTAAGGCTAAATTTCCAGAATTTGACCTTAAAAAGGCCAATACGGCAACCCTGACCTTAGATATCAGTTTTCTCAGAAATATATCTCATATGGATATACTGTTCAGTACCGGAATCCGAGACTACCACTTTTGGACGATTTTACACTGGAAAGGAGTGTCAGGCAATGAGTCATATGAGCGCATTTCCGGAGTTCTTTGTTAGATCACGCTCAGTAAAATGTAAACATCACCCTTCCAGTCTCCACTTTCCCCCTATTTTGATGAAAATAACTCCGTCCGGCGCATGCGCAAAAGCGCGGAGGGTTTCCGAATCCGTTGCTAAATAATAGTTCACTTTAATTCTGCACCCTCCATTTGTAAATAAATAGTTTCTTTTCTATATTAATATGGTGGGGCTGTTTACTTTTTCTTTCTACAGTACGACAAAGCTTCCTTAGTACTTAAGATATCGAGATTAACTACTCTCCCAATCCTACACACTACACTACAGTTTCTATAACAAGCATCAAAATGATATTCACTGTTTGCTTCAACCTATGAAACGAAGGTTTTACGGGTTTATAATAACTGTCGGAAGGAAGGGGGGGGGGGGGGGGGGCGGGAATGATGGCAGTGCATTATTATGAGGGGAGACGCAGAATACTTTTTCATTGTAATGAAGCCACAGCAATTGAAAATGATGTTAAATAATTCTTGTAAATCATGACACTGCCATAAAATCAGAATCACTGTGCTTGCAGATTTACAACATATTGTTTGAGATCCGATTGTTGTTATATACAAATTTCACTAATTGCATTACCTTTCTGATAATTGTATTCTTTTGAAGTTACTCTCATAACAACTAAATGCCCTGAGAGAAATTAGTTACTAAGGTTTCGTTTCAAATGCAAACCGAAATGGAGATTTTATTTTGTAACTAACATAATACATTAATACAGAAATTTGTGTTTTTTTTCTTTTTATATTCGTTAAATAATTCCAATTTTTTTCAAATAGTAAGAAAGTTGACTACTTTTTTTTCCAAACCACCGGCTTCCGAATCCATGCGCTTCATACAAACCAATTGATGGAGATACACAGAAATAACTTAAATATTAATTCATACTTTTATTTACGAAATTTTTGAGGTCTTGATGTAATCGTACAAACACAACTGAAGATGCTTTTAAAACTATCAAAGTAACAAACCACGGTGGCGCGTCCATTAGACTAGCATATCAGAAACATTTGTTATTATTTCAAACACTCAACTCAGCAGCCGCCTTAAAATAATTTCCCGTTAATACAAACTATTATTAAATTAATCAAACATTAAATGCCACTAAATTCATCTCAGCTAATACGCAGAAAATTAAAAATCGGGCGTTAAATGTACTAATGAACTGTATGTGGCAGTTCTTTTGGTTGTATTTTTAAACTTTTAAGAAATATACTATAGAAAACACTGCTCGTCTCTCAGCTGATGAACCGCCATTGCGATGAACTATCGCAAAATTTATTTAAAAAATGAGATTGAAAAAAAATAAGAGGTTTATAGTGAACAATATATCACCATCTTGGAATAAAACTTCACTAATTCAAAAATTTTCAGCTTTCAGTAACAAGAGACATATTATATATTGGGGAAAAACCTCTCCAACATTCCTAGAAGGCGTTTGCTTCAGAAGTTAGAAGCATTCCATGTACAATTTACAACTGTAAATCGTCGATTTAATGGACTTCGGATTTAACGAATGAAAATTTTTGATCAACGTCACTGCGAACGTAGAGAGACCTTCAGATCCGGAAGTGGTTATTTATTACGAACAGTTTGAATCGTTGATTGTTAAGAAACAAAATTCAACTAGGAAGCTGCTGAAGCTTGTGGCATTTATCCACACTTCTAATACGCAGGTACAAGGAGATTCTTGATACTAATATGGTATGGACACTGAATATTTTACATCATAAAATATAATTATCCTATCTTAAATATTGCGCATAACATAATTCACGATTTAAAGGACATCTACAGCCTCAATCAGCCCGTTAAATAGAAGGTTTATTGTATTTCAATTCTTGGGTCATTAACTTAAATGGGATGCTTATGAATTTTTGGGGTTCGAATAAATCTGATACAAGATAGTGATACGAGCGTCACAGGGCGTCGTGTAGGGGCGCCAATTCTTAATCATAAATTTGAAAATTCGCGAGCGTTATATAGCTGCCGACTGGAACACAATAGAAAGGAAAGTAAATTTTTACTATAATTATATCCTTTACTAAGTTAAATCTTAATTGTTCTAGTTAAATCTTTTAGCATATGTACCAATATACGATATATACAAGAGGGTGCGCCACAATAATTTCGCACAGGGCGCCGAATACTCTGGAGCCGGCTCTGCGAGTTTCCTGACTGTAAACAAGAAATATAAATATTTTACATTTATATTACTAGGTGTGATATCCCATGTTAAGCATTATTTGGTGAGCGGTGTCCTGCTTGTACAACATGCCATGTGAATCTTACAGTTCATCATATTTTAGTTGAGTGCCCTGTTTTTAGCAATCATCGTTCGCGTTTTTTTTAGCTCTGTATCACTGAGCATTAGACTTGGTGGGAGAACGTCCTCATCAACATATTTTTGCATTTTTAAAGGCCATTGGAATTTTTAACTTCTTATAGAAATGACCGTGTTTTATGGAGTATTTTGTTTACTAGTTCTAAATTGTCAGTTTGCTAATTCAAATTTTTTTTTTGTTTTAAAAAAAATTGTTCGAAGTTCACTATTTGCTAATTTTAATATGTTTTCATTTTGCCCCATACGCTTGGCGCAGCATAGCCAATACTGGCTCTTGTGCCATAAAACTCCACAACAACCAACCCATGTTAAGTATTGTTCATTCCACAATTCATAATTTAACGGACACTCTTTTTCCACAATTAGCCCGTTAAATCGAGGGTTTATTGCATTTCGATTCGTGCATAAGTTAAATAGATGCTTATTACGAGTTTTTGGGCTTAGCACAGATCTGATCCGAGATAGAGATACGATTTTACTAAGCCAATATTGATTGCAAACAAGAAACAAGCCGACAGCAAAACGAGGCAATCAGACCAAGAACACTCCAACAATCCATGTCGCAACACCACAATGAGTGGATACTCCTCAGACCGGGGAAGACTTTATCAAAGGCCCGCACTGCCTCCCACTGGAGACCAGAGATTGGTGCCGTTAATGGTTCAAGACTATTGATTCGCATGGGGGGAGGGGATACCTGTGTGCAATTTCTCTGCTCGCAATTAGTCACCAATAGAGCGCACGCCGATTAAATGACACATTATAGCCGAGCCGGAGATCCAATATCGCGAGAAGGTATCTAATATTCGCAGAAGAGCCCAGATTAGTTTGCAGAAGCAGAAGGGACCTATCTCTGGGCGGGCAGAACGCCGGGCTTATTACAGGATTTGATTAAGTCCCTCCAGGTCAAGAGATCTTGGAGCCGATACCCCATCAAATCATTGTGTATTTCCATAAAAGGAGGTGCGTTTCTTGGCGATGAATGCCTCCCTGAAACCGCAGATTGATGAAATGGCCGCTATTAAAGCACGGCGATGGATTCGGAATGGACTGGAAATAACGGCATCTCGAAACCCGAATCTCCAGTGGTGCGAGGTGCGAACTTTAACAAAACCGCATTCCGGCAGAATTGGAGGATATTCGAAACCGGAGGTCAATTTTACATAGAGGCTGCGCTTGTCCGATAATTTCACTGTCAGTGATATTTGGACAAGGAAATGCTCACAACTCTGTTGATATGCATATAAAATTTTGGAGTGTAGAGACATTTCAATGAAGATTGCAGTCATGGTCAAATCCAGAAATATTTTTTATGCTAATTCGTATGTATAGCAGTGACGAATACAGGGGGTGGCTATCGGCTGCAGCCCCCCCCTAGAGCTAGACCAGAATTCTTTATTTTATTTAAAATCACTACAGCTGTTTTTCCTTAACCTCCCTTTAAAAAAAGTGAAAACATTTCTTCCTGGTTTTTGACAGGCTCGAAAGTTTTCCCACTTTTGTAGTCATTCCACTCGTATTTGCTGCGTTGACACGGTCAAAAACGTGTTTTTGGCTAGTTATTTCACTGTGTTTTTAGTTAAATTATCGAAAGTATTGTAGTGTTCTTTCTGATTCTTATTGTCAGGTCTGTAAAGTTAAAGTGTTTTGGTTTACATAAGCCATAAGATTTGACATCCGTCACAACGATACAAAACTTTTTATACCTCAGCCCCAAAAATCCTGGATTCGCCACTGATGTATAGCTTACTTCGAGTAAACACTATTGGATGATTTTACGAAAGTTATTTTAGACGTTTCCATGTCATAATCATTAACCTCTTAACTGATTTGCCCGTACGCCGTATGTGCATCGAAGTATCGCAATTTTAAACTTATAAACTAACAAAAAAGTCATTTTCAAACGCTATAATTAGATACAAAAATTACGTGGAATCCTTCAGCATTTCAACTATCCTTTAGGTTCCCAACTGAACTAAAATGACAACGCACTCCCAAAACAGAAGGTGTCATCTAATTGGACAGCGCAGGAAACAAAACAGTTCAGAGGGCACCCGCAGTTAACCCTTTAACTGCGGGTGTGGTTTATAAACCACTTGTTGCGATTTTTTACTCAATGTAAAGGACGATATCCCATTCCCCAAAATTGTGCATGATACCAATGTGAGGATCGACGACGGCCGTTTTAACGTGCACCAGGGCCGCATACAAGGCCGTTTTTTATCTAATGGGCTAATTGGGCTGTAGCCCAGGGGCGCATACAAGGCCGTTTTTTTTATCTAATGGGCTAATTGGGCTGTAGCCCAGGGGCGCCCTGGATCCAAAGGCGCCTAAAAGTTTACTATACTCATTGCATTTTAATTTGGACCCAGAAAATTTTAATTATAATTTTAAATACGTTAAAAGTAAAAATAGGATGAGGACTTGTAATATAATTTTTGTAATATTACGTAAAAATGTATATTTTATACTATAAGTTAAAATTATGTTTTCGTGTGAAATAAATAATTAAAAAATGCTAAATAATGTATGTTTATTATATTAATATATATTTTATTACATTAATTTAAATATTCAGTACGTTATTGTATTTTTGTATCCAATAAATATATAGAAGATAATAGAAAAAAATGACCTTTTTTAATAATGTATCCGTTAAAACGAACAGGGGCGACTTGCAAAATCCTATTTCGGAAAGGCACCGATTTGCAAATTGTAAGGCGCAAATCACAGAACAGGTGACTTTTATCACTCAATTTTGCTATTAGTTAGGTAGTTTTTAGGGGCCATAGGCGCTGAAATTCTTAGTTACGGTTCTAATGGGGCGCAAAATTATTCTAGCCCAGGGCGCTAAAATTTGTTAAGACGGCCCTGCACACATACATGGAGGCTATTAGATAATCAGACAAAGGATTAGTAATATCTCCCGAAACTGCAAAGGTTTTCAAACTTTTAGTATTTGAAGTCCAACGGTTCCGTGTGTTTTGATCTCTTCCGTTTCAAACCTTCTTCTTATAAAGAATCCTGGAATTTTAGGTACTTAATACCAAAACACTTTTCATGTCATAAAATATTTTTTCTATTTTTAATGACGATATTTCACGTTTTATCAACATACAACCTTTATTACTTTGTTTTAGTAATTAATATTCTCAAAGTTATATTCTTTTAACACGCTTTTAATTAACTTGCCCCGTTTCATGTTTGTATAGGTGGAATTTCGTAATCGACTTTTCTCTCGCTTACTGATGTGCCAGACCTCTGAAATTTTGTCGATTCCAATCAAATCAATTAGAATTAAATTTTGAGTCCATATCAGAGACGCCATCTGGTGGGCAATTTGAAAAAAATGATTACAAGATTACAAAATATTTATAATAATGAATTATAAATATATTAAAAACTAAAAAGTAGAAATTTATCACAGATCTGGAGGTCGAAACAAATTCGTAAAAGCGTGAGACGCTTAAAACCACACCATAAAGGAAATTAACCCTTTCAGACCCGGTGACGCCATTTGGAATCAGCATTTTCATTATTTTTTTATTCGGCATCTAAACCTGCCTCTACTGACAAATGGACGTCATTCAATTCTTCGCATTTTCCTCTTTACAAATATGTTTTTTATTCTTACCAATAAATGGCTGCACTGTCGATTTTATCTATTCAAAAATTGCCTTTTTGAACAACACTTCAATCAGCGAAAAAAGTCAAAATAAAAATTAATTTTAACATAATTTAAATGAAATGACAGGTAAAATTTCATTCTTATTTTTATATATGTTGAAATACTTATTTCATCTGTTTTTAAAAAAAATTATTAAATTTTTTTTCATGTTCCGTTTAACTTTCATCTTAGACCCAAAATGAGTACATTTCCCAAATTTCAGAATGAATAATTCGATGTTTGGAACAGAAAGGGTTAAGCCGAAATGAATATCATAAGAAAGAAAATTTGAAAATACTCATTTAAAAATAAAAACATAATATAAATGTAATTAAAATTCCATTTTACTTTAGAGCATTTGCTAAAAAGATATTTTTTTAATTTTTTTTAATTTTGATTATCTTCCACCTTTTTCTCCAACAAGAAGCCCCACCCCACAGGTTGAGACTCACTGGCTTAAAATGAAACACAAAAGAGACGAAGCACAACCGCCACACTGCTGACATTTGATTAGAGAAAAAATGGCTTTCGGCTAGTGTTTATCTAGAAAACACCAACGCCTTATTGTGATAATGAATTTTTGTATTAAATAAAAATCGTAGAGTGATGATGGCAATACATTTAGAGCACAGACTGTTTGCTTTTATCGGCCTCTCTATAATGTTATCGCCCTTTATAAGTCAGTAACGAAAACTCAAACAACGACACACGCAAAAAGCACAAGAAGAAATTCGTTCAGACGGATTGAGAAACTTTTCAAAAACAACGTGACTTGTCAAAATGGAGGGCTATTCTTTTTTGATAAATAAAAAAAAAGAAAAAGCTCAAAGAATATGACATATTTTCCTCATCAGGTTAAGAAATGGCGTTATCATTTCTGGAATTAAATATCACCTGAACAATGGGGGAAAAGCTAAAAAAAAAAAAAAAAAAAAAAAAAAGGTTTCATTTGTCTTCATGTTTTCTTTCATAAAAAACCGGTTTTTTAATGTAATACGGTTTAATTAAACGTTAGACGTAAAACAATAATCAAATAAATTTATTTAATTTCTCTTGAGCAACTAATCAAAAAATAAATATTAAGACTTTCAAATTCATTATTATTTTATTTCTAATGTTTTGATGACAACGATTTGTATTATACTAAGTTTCATTTAATGAAATTATCATACAGCATTTTTGAAGATAGGTAATTTTTTCCTTCTTATTTCTGTTGCAAGTTGCACATTAAAATAATTGCGTGATAAAATCTAATTAATATATAAATATTAATTATTAAATATAATAATATAATTAATAATTACACCCAGGGTAAAAACCCTGTTTCAGGATAAACTTCAGAATGGAATTTGAAGGTGATAAAAAGTGTGGTTTATTTGGTGATTTATGGCGCAAGGGCCAGTATTTGGCCATGCTGAGCTAAATAAAGGTGATAAAAGGAGACAGGAATGGTCTATTAAGAGTCTTGGTTCATGAATTACACGGAACAGAAAATAAGCATTCGTCAGTTCGTGAAAAAATAGTTAGCGAATGTTGTTCGGAACAAGAATATCTTTAGATGAAGGCAGTTTGGTAAATGGTCTTTACACCACGATTGCAAATGTGTATCGAATTTTGGACCTTCGGAATTAGATCCTTCAGAAGAAAATCTGTCTGTGTGTCTGTCGGTGTACAAGTAAATATAACGCAACGAGCTTGATGAATGAAATTTGGGATACTGTTTCATTGCCAGAATTGTTGATCTGTATCAAATTTTGTAGCAGATGCTTCAGTCTGTCGATCTGTCTATTCGCGTGTATATGAACGCGACAATTCAAAAACGCAACTAGCTAAATGAATGAAATTTGGTATGTGATCTTCTCACCAAAATCGTATATGCATATCGGATTTTGGACAAATCTGTCCACGAAAAGAATTACCATACTACGAATTACTATACTCATTACCATACTAGGAATTATTATACTCATTACCATACTAGGAATTACTATACTCATTACCACACTAGGAATTACTATACTCATTACCACACTAAGAATTACTATACTCATTACCACACTAAGAATTACTATACTCATTACCATACTAGGAAGCTGGACATAAAATGTGCTATATTGTGCATGTATACGAGAAAGTAGAAGAGAGAACACTAAAGCTGGCTAACCTTATAATAATTCAATCTTTAACGCGTTCGCTGCCATGACTCCTGCCCGTGATTCGAACCATCTATCTAATTAGATGACCCTTCTCTACGATCATTCAACTACAGTTGAGAAGGGGTCATCTAGTTAAATAGTAGATGTCAATCACAACGGCAGCCGTTAAAACACATTCAACAGTTAAATTTCTCCTTTTCGAAGATATTACACTAGCCGAAGGTAAATTGCGACTCCATTTCAAAAATCCCGAAAATGCACAAATATACATACAAATCCGGTTTTTTACATCAACAGGAACCTGCAACAAATCCTGTTGCTGTAAAAATCCGGCATAATTTTGAATAATTGTAGATTGTTAATGTGATGCACAAACATACATTAACAAAACGACTGGGTTTTCACCAATTTATTTCGACAAGAAGTTTGACGGCTCCACTGATTTTGATCAAAAATTATTAGACTATCTTAAAGATATAGTTGTTCTAAATCAAAATTTGAGACAGACAGTGAATCTAAAAACATCCTAAAATTCCGAGTAAATCCTGAACGCAGTCGCCCCTGAATATTTTCAATGACATAAATACAGTGACGCTTAAAACTGTACGGGTCGGGAGAATCTCTATACCCACCTCGGAGAAATGACTCCTCCTCCGTGAAAATAAACAACACAAAATTTCGGGCACAATTCGGAACCCACCCTTGATTAACATAAACGATAACTACAATTTAAGCCCGCTTGAAAAATCGTAAAACAAGTTTGAGACTCCAGTGTGCGCAACGCCGATGGCTAAAACCAGATAAACGAAACGCGGGAAAAAGATATTAAATTTCGCTCGCAACATGTCTGGTTCCGCCTAGATAAAAGAACACACACAAGTCTTTATTCAGAGCTTCGAGCTCACGGAAAAGAGCTTTATTTTATCTGGAGAGAGCGACCACTTACACATATGTATATAACTCTAGATTTATTTAGAGAAAAGAAATAAAGTAGGCTTGGCAATGCTTGTTGTACATTCTCTAGACTTGATTAAAAAGTACCATTGTTTGAAAGGTAGCTATTTGGTTCATAAAAAAGTTTTCTTTTCCCAGTCGTTGTGTTTTAATCTTTTTTTTGGTTTATTATTTTCACATCTGTTTATAATTAATTCACCTTTGTTCAGTGTTATTTATTTGCCAGAAGGAGAGAAAGGCCTTTGGCGAAAAAATGGAAATTAGTCGTATTCGGAGCAGAAATGAACTAGTATTCCAACACTATGTTTGACGACAAACTTGTCCAAATACACGTTTAAACAAGATGATAAAGAAATCGCTATGGAGATTTTTGGTATATAAAGGGTTTTTCAGAAAAATACTTTTCTCATACATTTGAAAATTAAACTTTCTAAAACGCAGTTTGTTACCCAGTAGTTTTTTCTTAACATAAATAGAGGCCACAGCAATATGGCTTTGTATTAAAAAAACTCATCCTCACTATCACAATTAAAGTGAAAATATCCAATAAGTACACGGGATTTATCAAGATTAACCCTTTCAGTCCAAAGCATAGAATTATTCATTCTAAAATTCTGAAATTTGGGAAATGTACTCATTTTGATCCTAAGATGAAAGTTCAAAAAAAAAAAAAAACCACGGAAAATAAATTTTTTTTTAATGGAGTATTTAATTTTTTTAATAATTTTTTTAAAATACCAGTTGAAATATAATATTGTAATTCATTTAAATTATATTTAAATTAATTTTTATTTTGACTTTTTTCGCTGAATGAAGTGAAGTTCAAAAAGGCAATTTTTGAATAGATAAAATCAACAATGCAGCCATTTATTGGTAAGAATAAAAAATATATTTGAAAAGAGGAAAATGCGAAGAATTTGATGATGTTAATTTGATATCAAAGGCAGGTTTAGAAGCCGAACAAAAAAATAACGAAACTGATGATTCCAAATGGCGTCACAGGGACTAAAAGGGTTAATTCGAATTCGTTTTTCAATCGAATATTCGGTTTAAAAAGTCAACATCCCTTCCACCATCTTTCATCTCATCTCTATTTTGGTGAAATCAAAACCTACTGGCACAAAATCAAAAGCGCGGTTCCGTGATGTACCTATGAATTTAGATTTTAACCCCTTGCACTGGAAGGATGTGTCAGACTCGTACATTCGAATGTGACTGAATTTTTGATATTTAAATCTGTATTTAACAATGAATTTGCGCTTAAGTATATCAGGTGTCCTTTACGTTCTTATATGGATGGAAACAAGAATAAATTTTCAAAATAAAATGTGACATCTAATTTAGAGGTTAAATAAATTCGTAATTTACGGGATTAATCAAATAAATCATATTTTTCACAGGAATATTTAATAGTCAACACAAGAACGTTAATTCATCATCTTTTAAAATTATATTAATTGCGTATGAAAAAGTAGATAAAGTTCAGTTAAGAAAGTGACGA
Organism: Araneus ventricosus; assembly: GCA_013235015.1. Lineage (NCBI taxonomy): Eukaryota > Metazoa > Arthropoda > Arachnida > Araneae > Araneidae > Araneus > Araneus ventricosus. The sequence goes on along the minus strand of BGPR01001339.1, from coordinate 254,484 downwards.
TGGCAGATTAAAATTTTTGAATTTCATTGCTTCCGAATTCCAGCTTTCAGCCCATTAACCGCTTAGTCTTAAAACTACAATTTAATCATTAATTAGCTTGATAATTTTTCACAAAAATTACGTAGAATCTATAAACATCTCATGTATTATGCATGCCTTCTGAGATGAATGAAAACGACAGCCCCTTTCCAAAACAGAAGGGATCATCTTATTAGACAGCAGAGGAAAAGAAACTGATAAGGGGTTAACTGTGGTGCCCGAGTGAGGCTCGTGCATCGAATGGTCGTATTTTTAAATTTATAATATAAAATTAAATCATGTATAGACGTTATAAAAATAATGGGTAATCCATAAACACCTCAAATTTTTACATCAGTGATGGCGAACCTTTTTGAAATGTGGATCAAATTTTGTTCATTATTTTTTTAATACTAGCCCGTGTGTCACATTAAGTCAGTGGCGTCACTTGGAAAGGGTGGAAGGAGGATGTAGCGAAAAGCGTAAGAATAATTTGGAAACACCGAAAATTTGTTAACAAAAAACTTGATACTCACTTTTAAAATTCTTTAAAAAAATTTACGTTTCCTTTTAGATTCATAACTTTTATTTTTTTTAAATAAAAAGGTCGGAGTCAAAAAATTAATGTCTACGGGTTGATACCATGAATTACCGCACCAGGTGACACCATGCCCCATGGCGCTTCTGCAATTAGTATTTGAATGAACAAGGAATAAAAAAAAGCACGTATATGTTATGAAATATTCTTTATGAATAAACATAGTTACAGATATGTGTGTGTATAATAAAGTTGATAAAAGTATATTTAATGTGAAATCTTGAAACATATTTTTTCATAACTTCGACATTAGATATTAATACTTTAATTTTTTAATATTTTCGATTGTCTGCTCTTTTTTTATGATATAAAAATAAGTTTATAAAAATCAATGTGTGGGTCATTCAAAGACTTAATGGGTCAGTGTCTAGGTTCGCCACCACTTTTCTATATACTCTTAGTTGAATCAATACGGCAACACATTTCCAAAACAGAAGGGGTTTTTCTAATGAGATAGTAGACAAAAACATCACGATGAAGGGGGGTAAATGATGGTTCAACTCATCTTTGTGTAAAAAGGCACATCATCGCAGTCAAAATTTAATTTCCCCTTTTCGGACCCCCCAAGATTAACGTCTTTCATTCTCATCTCGCAAGAAAACCCACAATGCACAGCACACCACCCCGGGCTTATTTCATTACTAGCATTCATTCAGCGCCGCAATTTCGGTCGGTCGACCGGGCTTCGACGCAACACGTAATCATAGGCGACTTAACACCCTCGGACCACAATCCCCTTTTCCACACCACCAAACGATATCTAGGAGGGAGGCAGCACCTTCTTCCATCCAATGACACCCCAACCACCCTGGAACTTTCAATTACCATCGCTGTGACAAGGCGGCTGGACAATTCATCAAGACACATTCGCTGCTCTGATGAGGATGAGTATCTTCCTCCCTTGCTCTTGGGCCTCCGGAGGGATGCTCAGAGGAGGGATGACTCACGTGGTCATCCATCATCCTGGGGGAGGGGGGTGAGCAGACGATTAGAAGCGTGGAAAGCAACCAATTAGAGTCAGGATCTCGCGAGGCATGATGTTTATATATCGATGAGGATATCGCGTAGGTTTGCCTGCGTGTCTAATTACTACATATATATGTGTCTTCTGGAAAGGAGAGATTTCTCTCTATAACTGCTGGGGAGGGGGTGGATTTATTCCTAGTTGATTGGGCAGATTGTGAGGGTTCATGAAAGTGATAGATGCTCGTTTTAGGCCGGTGATAGATGACCCTCCAAGGAGGTGTGCGCTCTCAAGGTGTGCGGAGTCGCGAAAATCTCTATAGTTCAGATGCTGCAGGAGAAACGGATAAAACGCCTCACCTTCTTTTCTTTCTAATTAGATCCTGATAAAACATCAACCATCAGGATTGGCGATCCAAATGGATGGACGATTTATGCGGAGTAGAGGCGTGATTTATCGCTATGTTTTCACCCACGAAATGCTTTAGTTGCAGAGGTAAAATAACGTAGATTTTTTAGATACTGCAGGAGTTCGGATTAAAAGTCTCTTCCCCGTTTCTTGCAAGTTAGACCCTAATAAAACCTCAACCATCGGGAAGTTCATGGGATCATGTTTTTTCAAGGAAATGCTTTAACATACGACATAAGAAAAATAAGTTGATTTATAAAATTATTCGCGCTTTTAACTAAATTGTATTAAAATCCCTTTTTTTCTTTCTAAGAAAGATAGAAAAATTACATAAACTATTTGCCTTTCTGATATTATTCTTTAATTTTTTAAGATCTTTTGAAGAAGAGCATGGATTTTAAACGGTGGTTTACCTAGAGTGTCAATCTACAACAATCGAAAATTTGATTGAAAGAGAAGAGGTACGAGAGAAAGAGAGAGCAGAAAAAGAGAGCAGAGAGAGGAGAAAAAGAGATCAGAGAGAGAGGAGAGAACTGGTAGTGTCGATGTCTCGACACTTCAGAGATTTTTGCAGAATTTTGCTCTTCGTCTGCGCCACGTCATAGCCATTGATGGCAAGCATATCGAACATGTCATAAACTAAATCCGAATATCTGTAGTTACTTTTAAAATTTGAATAAAATTTTTGAAAATTTTATTTTATATAGCTCAATAATTGTCATACTGTATTTTGAATGTTTTGACCTAAGATTGGCAAAGCATTGCCAAATCTGGCTCTTGTGCCTTCAAACCCAATAAACAAGACTTACCCGCCAGGAACCGATTTACTTTGCCCTAATAATGAATAATAATAAAGCATTTCTACCGTGCGTGATAATAAAACATTCATTAAGAGCTAACAATACTACTAGCAGTCAATGAAGGATTGCATTGAAACAAAGAAAGGCGGAAAACAACAAGATCAGCAGCAGATCTATAAATCAATGCTGTCCACCAACTGAATCAGGATGGCAAATTAATCACAGGAATTGGGATTTGCAGATTAGGGACGCTCGCGGCCATTAGTCACCGAGGAGATTTAAGTGAGTGTCGGCGAGGTGGCCTAAAATGTGGCGGAAGGGATTAGAAAACCAGGCATTCAATCCAGATTTCCTAGGGAGAAATATATCGTGTCATTATCCTCAGTGAAATCGCCGCACTCCAATTTTAATTCCGACCACCGAGGCAGCGCCGGTAATAGCGAGAGGAAAAGAATGAGACAGCAACGATTGGCGACTCGAATTTACAACGGATTTTGCAATTAAATGAAGATTTTCCCCAATAAATAGGACAATCGGAGACTAAATACAGAAAAATATGCGAGAAATCATTTTACAGTAGTTCGATGGTCAATGAAGATGATCAAGGATGTAGTGACGATGGTTCTGTTCTGATTCGCCAAGGGTTATGTTTGGACCTGAGAATTAGTTAGAAAAATGGAAATGTAGTTAGAAAAATGTGTAGAAATGAGTTACTGTTCAGCAACGGATTCCGAGACTACCACTTTTGACCGATTTTACGCCGGAAAGGGTTGCCAAGCAATGATTCATATGAGAGCATTTTCGGAGTTCCGCTAAGTAAAACGTAAATATCACCCTTCCATTCTTCGCTTTCCCCCTATTTTGATGAAAATAACCCCGCCCGGCGCACGTGAAAAATCCGCGAAGGGTTTCCGAATCCGTTGCTAAACCAGGGTTGCCATATTGGGCTTTTTAGGGCCAAATTATGGAAATTTGGCCTTTTCTCAAAGCCCTTGGCCTTAGGATTTTTCATTTGGCCTTAAATTCATTTTTGGCCTTTTTTGGCTTTATTTTAGTTAATGAATTTTAGAACAATTTTTAATTACTTCTTCTATTGTTTTTAATAAATTTTTGATATTATATATTTCAAATGATTTATAATGAGCTCTCAAACGAAATAGCTTCTGAATAGAGCAAGGATGTTTGAAATTTCTTTCACTTAAATTTTAGTTTAATAATAGAGCATTGAACATATGCCTACCAAGTGGGATTAGTTTTCACGAAGGATAGCCTTTTTCCTAACAGAAAATGAGATTTTCAATCAATTTGTCAAATTTGGCCTTTTTTGGCCTTATTTTTTAAGAAGGTTTGGCCTTATATTACTATTTTGATCTGGCAACCCTGTGCTAAACAATACATTTGTAGGCAGTATGCAATTGGGGTCCAACTACTTTTTTTTATGGATTTTGGTGTCACTATTGAAAGTTGTAATTTGCCGTGAAAAATTGAACAAACTCCAATCAATTGAAAAACAGATTACTTATTAAATAATAATTAATTTCGGAAAAATGCAGCATTAGGATTTTTTTGTAATATTTTGTGAAAACAGCTATACCTCAAAAAGTAGATATTTAATTACAAAAAAAGAAAATACAAAAGAAACAGAGAGAAAAGAAACAAAGTAAACAATAGTGATAACAATATACCTTTCGCGCGCAACGCAGCAGCATCCAGTTATTGCATTAACAATATTGTCTTAAGTCAACTAAACAATTAAGATACAATCAAACAACAAAGATCATGCTTTAATAAAAATTTTAAAAAACATTAAGATAACATGGAAAAAATGGAAGAGAACTCGAATGGCATACTTTTTCGAAGTGCCACCCGCCATCGGAGTTATAATATGGATAAATTTTCTGTCAAGGGAATGACTAAATAGTCAAATAATATTCCCTCTGTGGCCTGAATTTATCCAATAATTGAAATAAAGGAAAAAAACCGTCTTAAATAAGAAAAACTTCATAGTCTTTTTAAACAAATCCAATAGAGAGAAAAAAAAAGAAAGTAAAATTACCTCCTGCCAAAAATACCAGCAAGAGTGAAGCCTTCGGAACATGCCAGAAACAAAGGATATTAAGTTTAGAAGCTAACAAACTTAGCCCCATTTACTGAGAAAATGCAAAGTTTAATTTTTAATATCTCTTGTTAAATTATTTCACTTTGTTGTCAAAAAGTATGATTTGGAGTTGCTTCCGCATTGCCTCACTGCAACCGTTTGTACTTTGAATTTACAGTTAAATCAGATCTAGCAACTAATCAAAAATGTTTCCGCAATAAATAGGGTGACTGAAGAGTAAATTTGAAAATGATGTAGGTTATGGCAGTTTAATCTAAGGCACAATAGCAGTAAATTGAAGATTTTATTTAGACAAATCTCAAACTTAATAATGGCATATTGAAGATTCTGTTGAGATTAGTAACGCGCATTTTACGTCAATCAAGTTATACTCTAGTCTTTCATGGATATTTACTAGGAATTAAATTTCTACTATTTCAATTTCCACAAAACACAGTTTAACAATTCTCATGATGTAAAATTAAGACGCATCGTTTCTTTGTCTCAAACGAATAAATAGTAAAGCAGCAAAATATATTTATAGTTTTAGATGGCAATATTTTGTTTTTTAAAATGCAAATAAATGAATTTATCAGAGAAAGAATAATGTAGTATAACGCAAATGGTCTTTTCAGAAGACTACAAAATTCTTTACTTTTGCTTTTCCAGTTCTCTGTTTATTTAAAAACTTTAATATAAATGTTCTTTTCAGAAGACCACAGAATTCTTCACTTTTGCTTTTCCAATTCTCTGTTTATTTAAAAAGTTTAATATAAATCATGAGCACACAGCGCTTTTTAAATAATGACATTAGATAGAATTAATCCACTATCCTTTCATGAAAGCTCTATTCGCGTTTCTTCTCAACACTATTTACTATTGAGGTGGCATTAAAAGTAAGACCAACCAGACAAAGCTTATATAATTTTTTTGTTTCCATATACTGAAATTGCATAATCGAAACAGTAGTCAAGAGGAAGTTGTGAAAGCTCTCCTTTGCCATTTGAATACAATGGAAAGTTGCAGTTGGGCGACATAAAGGGTAAGCCCACTTGGTCGAAAAGTGAGACTGTCTGCGAGTCACTACGAATTTATCACGCTTTACATCGCTCTCTATATTATATTCCACTTCAACAAAGAGAGAAAATAGAGTGTATTATCTCTCAATATGACGTAATACTAAAGCGATCAGATTTTGGGAACTTCAATCCCGAACGTTGTGGAACCGGAGAGCTCAAATCAGGACCTTCGCTGAGGTTGGGCATAGAACAAAGTCCAACAAATACATAAAATAAAAAAATTCAGGAACAATAAAACAGTAAATTGATGCAATTTTTTTTAAAAGCAGGAAGAGGTAAAGACGATATAACAATACATTTTGCCATTACTTTTATTATTTTTTCTTCATTCACATTGGTCATAGTACGGAAGCCATAGTTCATGAATATAAAAAAATGGAAATCAGAATTCTTAAGAAGCAAACTTTTTATACAATTAAATAAAATTCATCTTTTATTTTCAATATGAACCATTTACTAAGAAATAAAATTCGGAACAATCCTATTAGGGACAAATCCGAGACAGAATCGAAATTTGAGACTGGACATCTTACAAATTCGTATTTCTAAAAAATTGGAATTATAAAAATAGCTCCATGGAATTAGATATTTTAAATATACAGTTTTATTACGCAGAACGACGAGTTTTTTATGTGTAAAACTAAATTCTACTCTTAAATATTAGTTTCTTTTAGAGAACTAAGGATCATATTTCACTAGGTGTGATGATATACCATGAAATACACTCTAACTGTAGGGTTGCCATGATTACCAAGCTTTCATACGGGACTTTTAAGTGCTAAATAAATAAAAAAAAAAAAAAAAGAAAAGCTGGTAGGTAATGGTTTATTTTACTCTGATAAAAAAAATCAATAAAGATAAAGAAATCTAATAATATGAACACGTAGAATAATAAAAAAGATGCAATGCTAATTCTTTATAGCCCAGTCGAATTTTTAAGGCTCCTCAAGCGCGCGCCCGCTGGAATGCTAAGTAGATAATGTAATCATACTTCATAATAAAGCCATTACCAGAATTGAAGAGGTACCGCTCGAAGCGGCGCGTCTTAGAAAGCAGGTAACATTTTAGAACCATTAACAATGCGCAGAGAGCTTAAATACTCAGAAAACGGGGATTTCCCGGAAAAGATTCGTGACTGGGAGTTAAAGTAGAAGTGTGGTTATTACAATTCAAGTAGAAGTAATTAAGATTTAAGTATCGTTAAAAATAATTAAAGAGGTTTAATAAATTAAATCAATTTTTTTATTATTTCAATCTATTTAAGACGGCAAAGGCCATTTACATTTAACATTACATTTAAGAGTGCCGAAGTGATTTTTGCATTTAAAAATAATTGTTACGTTGACTTAATTGCGGATTTAAATAGCAAAAATGCTGTAATTCGATGCACGTGTCAGACACGCTATTGTAGGTTAAAGGGGTTCAACCCGCTCCAAAAAGGCAACGTAAAACGCAGGCTGTGGTATGCCAATACCATTTCATTTCATAAAACCCACGCTACGAAAATGCTTCTGGGAAAACGGGACAATCCTGCATTATGCCGGCATGAAACACCCAGCATTAGTGGATAACAAACAATTCATCCATCATATCAAAAAGAGGACCCTCCTAAAATAAATTTATGAAAATCAGATATTCCGACAGGGAACGTTTCGACAGCCGCACGCAAAAATGTGATTGAGAAGGCGGCATCAAATTTCTGACACAACTAATTCATTCGAAACACACCGGACGGTCGAAATTTTATGTGATATTCGGTTCTACGGGACTGTATTATTTATAAATGTCATTACAGGAAAAGATGACATATCACGGGGTTTTTATGACGTTGGGTTTTCTCTGAAACAAACAAAAGTTTTTCAGCAAATGATTTTACAATATTCCATACCAACCCCGATGACCTGTCATACAACTGGTTTCGTGCACGTTACAAAATTCTCTTGTTCTGAAAATTAATATTTTTCTGGAAAACAGCTCTAACAGCATGGGTCAATCCAGGCGAAAATTCCGCTTCATAAAAACGGCCCCTTCACAAAACTCAAATTCACAAAAACGGCCCTTTTTTTAAATCTGACTTTCTTTTTTTAAAAATCCTATTTTGCTTTAAGTATGGTTTATGGCTAAAAAACAGTTTGTTACCAATCTACCAACACTGGGCTTTAGTTGAGAAAAAAAAATTCCGTGATAAAATTCTATAATATTAAACACAGATGAATTTATTAACTAAGAATAAGGATAAGGTATTTTCTTCAACATTTTAGAATAAGGTATGGTATTCTCAAGTGTACAAACACAGCGAAGAAAGATGCAGCCACAAGTGGAAAACATCAATTTATTTTGAATTTTCATCAGCACTCAGGCTGCTAAATCTATGTTGTAAATTGGTTTAGTAGCATTTTTAGTATGCATCCTATTGGCAACAGCAGGCGTTAGAGCTTCAGCCTTATTCTCAATATTTTAGAAGACAAAACTGGGTGTGTTGTTCAAAGGCAACACACGGCATTTAAGGGTTAAATACGTATTTTGTAATTCCAAAAAGGAAATCTCTTTAGAGCGGCAATTTTCCAGGGGATGGGGGGAGACAGGGTTGCCATATTGGCCTTTTTTAAAAGCCCTCGGCCTTAGGATTTTTCAGTTGGCCTAAAATTCATTTTTGGCTTTATTTTCTTTAATGACTTTTAGAACAATTTTTAACTACTTACTAGATGTGTGGCCCGGCGTTGCACGGGCTATCACGAATAATAGGATATTCCCGGGCGGAGAGGAGCGAGGTGACGTGAGACCTTGGGATTCATATATTTTCATATGTCCAGCCTCCGTTTTTCTCTACAATCAACAAATATTGTCACTTACTTTCCCTAACAAACATTACGAAGTTAAACACTTTAATACAAAAAAAGAAAGAAAGAAAAGCATGAAAACTATTTTTTTTTATTGTTAATAAATCCAAACACAGAAGCTCGCTCAAAAAGAAATACCAACTTCCGTTAAATAAATAAAAGAAATGCAACACCGGATGCGAAAATTAATAATTGGGGCTGGAAGAATCCGCCGTGAATGAATTCACGACGCTGCCAATAGATGGCAGCACGTCAATTCATTCATTTTGACGTTTTTAATTAATATCTTTTTAACTAATTACAATTTCGGAATTTAAACAGTCGAAATGGATTCCTTGGATTATTTTCCATCTTTTGGTACTTACGGCTAGTTTCGGGATTCAGTGGTTCGTGAGAAGATAGAAGGACATAGATACATATGTTTGTTTACCTTCGAATTTTAATAGGATAGATTCTATTGTTTTTTAATAAATTTTTGATATTACACATTTCAAATGATATATAATGAGCTCTCAAACGAAATAGCTCCTGAATAGAACAAGGATGTTTTAAATTTCTTTCACTTAAATTTTAGTTTAATAATAGAACACTGAACATATGCCTATCAAGTGGGATTTGTTTTCATGAAGGATAGCTGTTTTTCTAATAGCAAATGGCGTTTTCAATCAATTTTTCAAATTTGGCCTTATTTTAAGAAGGTTTGGCCTTATTTTGATCTGGCAACCCTGGAGGGTGACCATTTTAAAGAGGTTTCACTGTAATTATTATTCAATTGGGTGCTATACCACTAAAGTATTCCTAGCTTCTGAATTTTTTAACAAATAGCCAACAGATGAAGTGCAATTTTAAATCACTTATAAAGTATAAGTAATTTTCAAAAGTTTTAATAGCTTAACAGCGACAAAACTGAGCTTAGTACACAACACCATTTAACCTTTTTAGGAGAAACAGCCATTTTGTTTTGGGAACAACGACGAAAATAAGATCTTTCTTGGAAGGCAGCAGAATTCGAAGAAAGAAACCCACGCAATTAATCACAAAACGGATTTTTCTCAGAAATGGAAAACTTTTTTTTAACACCCGCATTTAATCGAAAGAATGATACAGTATTCTTTTTTATTAAATCAAAGAAATAGCAATTTTTCTGTCACAATAGCAATTTTTTCATCATTGCATTCTTCAATCTGATGGACAGTAGATTGCAATTACCCGAAATAAATAGGTTCGGAATGGGCCGATTCGGATATGCAAATAATGGGATGACTGGATAAAGCACATAAATTAAGTTAAAAAGACGTCAGATATAACCAAAAAAATTTAAACTTAATTCATGAAATTAAGTTTAACAGGGTTCTTACTGATTTTTTAAATTAAAAGTCAAGGAGTATTTAAGGAGCTTTCAAGGAGTGTTTTCAAAATTTTCAAGGAGTCAATATTTACGCATGAAAAGGGTTCCCTTTTTAAAATACACAAAAATTATATTAGGGTACTTAAAGCATTGCTAATAACTCAAATAAATGTTTTTACTAAGCTGATTTATCCAAGAATGCCACGTTAAATCTATTTATATGAAAGAGGAGTGGTGTCGCTTACACACATAATTTTTTATAAAATTATACAACTACCCCAAAAGTTCAAATAGTTCATTACATACCATGATTTAGCATGTTTCAAATAAAATTAACTATTTCCAACTTAAATAATTTTCATGCCTCACTGTGCACCTTATGTAGTGCTACATTTTAAATACTGGATCACTGTGCAAACTGAAAATCAAAAAATTTCTCCAAATTCAAGGAGTTTCCATAGTGCTTGAAAATGAAAATCTTTTTCAAGGAGTGTACGAACCCTGTTTAACAAGCAAAGGTTCAGAAAAACTGTAAATACCATAAGATTTACACGAAAAAGAAACTAGAAATTATGTACGAAGGTTCATTACATACATATGTATTAAAATTACGTACGAAGGTTCATTACATACATATGTATTAAAATTACGTACGAAGGTTCATTACATACATATGTATTAAAATTACGTACGAACAATACAATATGTACGCCCTTTATTTCAAATGAAATATGCCGAAGAGAACTCTCCGACTAGTATTTTCCCAATTTTGAAATTTTTCATTTTTTCTTCCAAAATCGACTTCGATAACTGGATCTTCGTATAACATGGCTTCGGATTAATAGAGTTCTACCGTATATAACGTCTCTTAACACGCAACACCGCCTATCTTAATTTTTTGAAATTTCAAAGAGGAAGAAAATGCTCAATTTTTCGCAACCAATAATGGATATATCTGAATTTTTTTTAACATCTGATATAAACATAAGATCGAAATTTCTTACCAGATGTGAAAACAGTTTCAAAAAATACCCGTTATTAGTTGTGAAAAATTGAGTATTTCCTTCCTCTTTGAAATTTCAAAAAATTGAGATAAGCTGTGTTGCTTGCTTAGCGACGATATGTGACTTTGCGCATGCGTGCATAATTTCACTTTGACGGTATAACAAAAGATAAATTAAAAAATGCTAACGATAATGTACCCAATTGGGGTGAGGAAGTAAAGCAAATTTTATTGTTGGAACAAATTTTGTACAGTAAAATCACTTTAGAACATTGTTTAAGGGACCGCTCCAAAAGGATGTACTTTTCAAAATACGATACATTACTTATTTCCGAACAATATAATGCTATAAGCCTGCTTTATTAATGAGATTTCAAAATCATTTCAGTATTGTATCCTTATAACATCAGACAATATTAAATAAATTTTAAATATTTCAAAAAATTTATTTATTTATTTATTTAATAATTGAACAACAGGCGCTTGTCTTGAGTAACCATGTTTAGATATTTCTTTTACTCCTCAATTTTTATCACAGAACATATTAAAAAAATTGTAATTATCATTAGTGCATATATTCCAATAACAAGGTGGCTACAGAAACTGTGAAAAAAATTTCCCTGATTAAAATTACAACATTTCCCTGATTTACGGCTATTAATTATATTAGTTTCCTGGCTTTCTCCCTACTCAGAATCACTGCATGTGCGCAATATACATTATTAAAAACACTTTTACCAGTTATTTAATATGAAAAAATATTTTTATGAAATTTAATTTTAAAAAAAATCTAATAAAACAGTATATCATATTTCTTAAATGTAAAAAATACTGGGAATTTTAACAAAATACTTTGCTTCTAAAACTGCATAAGAATTCTAAGAAACATTAAAACTACTTTTTGCAACACAAGTTAAATTATATTAACAGTAAAGGTTATGATCTTCGCTCAAAACTTTAAAACAGTGAATAACTAATAATTAGTGCAAAATAACCAATTAGTGCTCTTTTCATGAGTACCAGAATAACATATTGCAGCATAAATATAAAATTAGTATAATTATACGTACCTAATACAGTCGAACCGCGATACCGAACCTTTTACATGGTCCCAAATGAAGCCCTATGTTAATAACGTATTTTCGTACGTTTACAACGAACAGCAAACGCTAGAGACTCGGTTACAGAGAACTGAAAATTTCTAAAACTTCAACAAACTTTCAAAGAGACATTCTTTACTAATTGTGCTCAAGTTAACACAACTTCTATAAGAGTTACCCTTTTGCATGAAATACTTTGGGCCAGAGACCACATTCCTAGCCTATTGTACCTTTGTTAGAGTCACTGCTAACCCCATAAGTGGGGCAAAGGAACAATAGGCAAGGCTCTTTACAGTTTCTGTCTCTCCTCCTCCCCCCGGTGGACACCTCTGGCCTGGTGTCAACCAGAGAAGGGGGGAGGGCTTTCTGGTCAGCTGGGGAAGTGTGTGAGGAAGATATCGTGGCATTAGTAAATAAAAAAAAAACTCTATTGTAGATTCGTCTTCAGATATGGAGGAAGAACAAGACGAACCAGGGCCTTCAATTGCAGACGCAAAAGCAGCTACAAACGTTTTGAACAATTTTTTTTTTTTTTTTGCCGCAGAAAACATCTACGAACATGTTGTGGACCTGTTTAAAATAGTGGATAAACAAATTGACGAGTTGTATATAAAATCAAACACTTTTCAACCAAAAATAACATCTTTTTCCAATGTAGTGGATTAGCAAATAAGTAAAAAAAGGTAAATGTTTAGTTTGTTTATTATTGAGTATATTATTTAACACTTTATTTGTCCCTAATTATTAATGAGAATATTATGTTATTAAAAGGTTTTTTTATGGAAGTAGTATCTTCGCATGTTAAGGCATTTTTTTTTTTTTTTTGCGAATACGGATACAGCGAACCTCGGTTAAAACGAACTTCTGAATCGGTCCGTTGAGGATTCGTTATAACGGGGCTTGACTGTAATATATATTTTAGCAAAAATTTAAACACGAGAATCTTTCAATCAATCAAATCTTTATTCTTTAACAAACCCTAAGAAATTAATTGCTCTAATCAAAAACTTATACTTTTATAAATGAATATAAGTTTTTTTTTTAAATCCATTTATTATTACAAATAATGCTAGACATAAGATACTAATTTATAGATAATAACTCAAGTAACTATTAATTTTCCCTGATATTTAGATATTTTACGAATTTTCCTGACTTTTCCCTGATATCCAGGTTCTGTCGCAGGAATAAAACTCGCTAGAGGAACAATATCTTTCAACTGACCAGGAAAAAATTAATTCAGAAAAAACGGGAAAAGATATTTTAACCGTTCTTGTTTTAAATCCGACAGAACCGTTGCAGTTATAAGTTGAAAAAAAATTGAAAATAATTATGGTATTATAACGTTTGATGCAGAAAATTTAAAAACGAAAATAAAACTTCGATGGCAACTGACTATTTTTTAAAAAATTCCCAAAATTCAGTAAATTACGTTAAAAATTCAAAACTAACTTCATTAAAAAGGAAATAGTATGCTCTTTTCGATGGTGTGTCTATTTTTTTCGTACAATTATTAAAAACCATTCTATTTAGAAATTAGTGCGAAAAGTCAACCAAAACAACACAAAACATTAAATAAAAATTTTTTTAGATTAAATTTTAAAATTCTGGCTTCGATGTGAATTGAGTCACCATTAAGACTACCTGTGTGTCAAATTTCAAGGCTGTAAGTGCGATGGATTCGTCTGGACATCGCATACACACGCACAAACATTGCCTTTTATAAGTATCGATTCTTTACACCAGTGGCTGACGTCATTCCGCCAATCAAAGAAAATTCATTGTTAACTCTGTTTACATTCACTTTTGAAGAGAATGTGGATTCAAACTGAGAGTTAAAAGTTTCGGCAGCTTTGCTTCAATTCTGTTTTTCATTAATATAAAATACCAAACATTAATGAAAATTGTATCTTTGCTTTTTGACGACTTAATTTTTTTTTAACTTCCTCGAGCCCTGTGCTAGTGTTACGAAAGAAGGTAGTTGGTAGGCAGCTTTTAGAATTTTATACTTTGACTCTCCAACACCCTTTCCCCAAAAAATTATGGTAACCCTGACTTTAACTGAATACTGTGCATAGGAAGGATGAAGCTAAATTCAATGAATAACTGTAGAAAATTTTGAATTGGATTGTAATTTTATTAACTTTCATTACTTCACGATTATTATTAAAATAATCGTTTTGTAAGTTTATAAGGAAACAAAAATTTGGACGACAATATTTAAAAATAGGTGCGGGGCGCCCCCCCCCCCATCAAGTACGGTTAATTTAAAACAATCGCGACTTAACAAGGTTTTATGAATGGAACTTGGAAGCTGCCACCAGTTGATCGCTTTTCCGCGAAAAAATCGTCTGCTTTCTTCTGAAAGATTATTCCACAAATTACAGAACCGATTTCATTAAATAAAAAAAACAAAAAGAAGAGAGGAGGGCAAAAAAAGAGAACAAACAAAAAAAAGGAAAGAAAAAAAAGGGAGAGAGCAGAGAAATCGTCAGTCGGGGGAGGAGGGATAATTCGACCAAGGTCACACGAGAGCCAGGCTATATCGGGTTTCAAAAGCGAGCGCATGTGAGGGCGGAGGAAAATTGCACTTCTAGATTCACTCACTCCCTTGCTCAATTCGGTCCACCAGCATTCCAAAGCGCGTGGATTCGTGGAAGAGCGGTTAGTTAGCCTCTCTGATGCTCGGCTCAGCAACACTCGCAAGCGCTTTCGGAGTGGCTTAGCTACAGGCGGCCTGCTTAAATAATTATCTGTGATTTCGGAAGATTATGCGGCCATTATCGAACGATGCTGCCGATTTTCCATATTTAGAACATTCTTGAAAAGAGCGCAGTTACTATTTTACGTAAAGTGACCAAATTTCCTGATTTTTAGTACAGGGTGCTATAGGATCCAAGCGCTTAATCAACACCTAAATACAGCCTCGGCGTTGATTTGCGACGTCAGCAATAGTTGGATTTTCTTGCAGTGGGATTGGCTTAATACGTCCAATATCCAATCTGCCGAGCCAATCCCACTGCAAGAAAATCCAACTATTGGTGACGTCGCAAATCAGCGTCGAGGCCTTCTGTATTTAGGAGGCGTTGGTTTAATGAGGGGTGGTGCAAAGACCTGGCACACATATGCGAAGAAAAATTCATGCGCTCATTATTAGTACGTATTCATATATTCACATGCATGCATGCATGTATAAACAAATCTGGTTTAAAAAAATTATGATTTTTTTATAATTAAAAGTTATGAATTTTTATAATAAAAAAATTATGAATTTTTATAATAAAAAATAATGAATTTTTTATAATAAAAAATAATGAATTTTTTTATAATAAAAAAAATTATGAATTTTTATAATAAAAAATTATGATTTTTTTTTATAATAAGCAAAACAATATTCAAAACTGAACACGAAAAAGTGTTTTCAATACTTTTGATTAACTCGTATTTTAAACAGTGGCTAGAAAATGCATCAAAGAAATGGTGCAATTTTTTTTTTCTTTGCACAATTTTATGAATATAATACTATGCGCTCATTATTAGAACGCATTCATATATTCACATGCATAGCTAAGCATAAACATATATGATAAAAAAATTATGAATTTTTTTTATAATAAGCAAAACAATATTTAAACTGCACACGAAAAAGTGTTTTCAAAACTTTTGATTAACTCGTATTTTAAGCAGTGGCTAGAAAATGTATCAAAGAAATCGCGCAATTTTTTTTTCTTTGCACATTTTTATGATTGGAATGTTCCAAAGCGAGCATCATTTGGTAATATCAAACCTCTGAAGTTGGAAATCTCCTTAAATACGAAGAAGAAAAATTTGCTCACATCTGCGTAACAGTTTCTCTGAGTGAACTCGATAACTCAAACCAAACATGTTAGATAGATGAAATTTAGCACGAACTCATTACTAAAGTGACAAGATTTGGCCAACGAAAAAGCACCACATACATTTTTTTAAGAATATGAATTATAAATTTAAAATGGGCAAATAAAACTGTTTAAAAGAAGGGAATTTTGATCGCCCTGCAATAGGAATGCATGATTGAATAATCGTTTTAGCTACTACGTCATCCTGGTGTATAAAATATTACAAAATCTAGGGTGGCGTGTTTGCATTGGCCACTACTGTAATACGAGCTTGCATATAATGGAATTTAATTGTAAAAAAAATTAAGACACTGGATTGCCAATTCGCATGATTTTATTCTAAGTATTCATATAATAAAAGTTGGATATGGAAATTACTAGAAGTTATTTATTTTAAGACTAGGTAATTTTTTTTAATAATTCATTATGAAAATTTTGCTTAAAAGAATCGGGATGTGTTACTACACATTGGCGAAAACATTAAAAACTGAGAGTGAAAACTATTTCATCACTTTTATACATGATTCGTCCTAGGAAACAGATTCATTCTCCCATATTTGAAAGCGAATGATACATCAAAAACCAAGGGCTGGTCAATTTATTATTTCTTACGTCCTTCCACTTCTTACATTTGCACGCGGACGTTGAAATTTGGGAAAAACAATAAATATGACTAAAGGAGGAAATAACTTCTTCTACCAAATCAGTGAAACACTCTGCCTGTACTAAAAGCTGGTAAGCAAAATTCTTCGAAATTATCTTTTAAAAAAATTAAAGCTAGTTAATAATTTTATTTAGTTTTAAACAATAAACTAGAAGCGACGAACAACTATGACGATCCGGAACATTTAATTCAAATTCAGGACACATACCGGAATATATGACTGTCCCACCTAATCTGGTCACTTTATCCCTACACCAAGGTCTAGTCGCTTTTTAGAAGCAGTCAAAATAAATAAATAATTAAATAAAGGCCAGCCAATAAAATCTATATATATAAAACGCTAAGGTGCGTGGCACAGAAAAGAGGGTAATTTCTCTTTTGCCGATGGTTTGTTTACAAAACAAAAACGGTAGCCTCCGCCATATTAGGCAGAACTTCACAGTCATAGCCTGTTACCCCCAGTAGCAAAAAAATATTTTACAATATTGTACGATATTGAACAATATTCGCAATATCGAACAATATCGTATAATATCGAACAATATTGTACAATATCGAACAATATTGTACAATATCGTATAATATCGAACAATATTGTACAATATCGTATAATATCGAACAATATTGTACAATATCAGGCAGCATGTTGTGCTACCCGTTACTATATTCGTTCTAGTGTAAAATATCTTTTTCTCGAAAAAAAAATGAGTTCATGATGATGAATTCACAATATTTCTTACAATATAATGAAACATTGGATGAAATGATTCTAAAGAGATCAGTTAGAAATGAAGCAGATGGGCTTAGGCGAGCCAGAGAAAGTTTAGATCAACGTCACCAAAGACAAAATGACGTCATTTCACAAATTGAGGTGAACATCACGGAACTCACTATTGCGAACATTGTACATTGGCCGCTTTTTTGTTATGCGCACACCACTTGGCGCCTTTTTTTTTGTCTTGGCGAATGTTCGTGGAGCGCTGCATCGCCAGTTCGGGTCTAGAAGCGTGAGGAAAATCATGGTATGCGTATAACCGAGCGCAGATCCTCTGCGCGGGATTAGCTAGTTTATATTATAATATCCCAAATCCTTCTGTAACGCTCACGCGGTTTGGCCAGATATTCAGGCCAGACAGCCTGCCTAAATATTAGCTAGGATACTGTTTTGATTCTTTTTGTGATGCATTAATATCAAATAGGAGTTATGATATGTTTTTAGCTGATTTTAGCAGTTTCTTTTCTTCTTTTTTATTTTATGTGGATTTAATCTATACTTATAAAAGGCGATGTTTGTGTGTGTGCGATGTCCAGATGAATCTATCGCACTTACAGCCTTGAAATTTGGCACACAGGTAGTCTTAATGGTGACTCAATGCACCTCCAAGCCGGAATTTTAAAATTTAATCTAGAAAATTTTTTATTCAATGTTTTGTGTTGTTTTGAGTCATTTTTGACACGTTTACGGCTGTAGTATCTTTTCTAATGATCGTTGAAAAACAATCGATGCACCATCGGATAGAACAGACAATTTTCTTTCTAATGAAATTTGTTTTGAGCTTCAAACGTAATTTACTGCTCAACAAAACAACATTATAATGACCAAACATTATAGAATTCACTCACCGAATTTGAATTCTGAGCTATAAATAAGTTTATTGAGTTAGCATTCCCGTTTTAAGCCACACAATCGACTATTGATGTAACTGATCTTGAAAGGGTCTATTCTGGTACCCCCGGTTGGGTTGGGAGACGTCACTTTCTACCGCGCGTTAGCGCGGGGGAAAGTGACGTCTCCCAACCCAATCGGGGGTACCAGAATGGACCCGGAAAACTTTCAGTCGTGATCAGATGACAAAAACGACAACCTACGCTGGCCCATTCTCTGAGCATCCACACAACACTCATTATGAGGGCGGTTTAAACCTGATATATTCCAGCTGAAGGGACATGATCAGATTTAACATGCGTTAGTACAATAAATGTAGCGTCGTTTAGTAAAAACTGGATTTGAGTTCCAAATTCTTGGACTTTGAAGCCGCGAATATATCATTCGGCAAATGCACCATTAACGTACAAATTACAGCGAAACCTCTTCGAACGGCCACCCCTGCATAGCGGCCACTCCTCTTAACGGCCAATTTTTCGTGGCACGGATTTTTCGGCCCATAGACCTAATGTTAAAATAACCCCTAGCAACGGCCACCCAACCCCTCTGAACGGCCGCCGGGTGGGTTCGCCCATCCCATTTGACAAACGTAAAGGTTACAGATTTACTTTTTAAACTGAAAAACGAACTTGAAAAAATGGTTTTTTCCGAGAAGGGTAAAAACTTAAAACAGTCACAAATTGTATCCTTTTTGCAAAAAAATGTAAAAAATTATTAAATAAAGTACTATTTTCACTTTAGATAAGTCTCAAACTTCATTTTAAATAAGAAATATGTGCCAAGCTTGTTTATATTATGTATTATAGCAATTATCTTGTAATTATAACGAAAACCCTTCATAAAGGCCACCCCCTCTGAGCGGCCAATTTTTCTCTGTACGGAGGGGTGGCCGCTCAGAGAGGTTTCACTGTACTATTAAGTGTTCTATTTTTTTCCCCAAATATTATAATACCATGGTTTCTTAACTGTTTTCATTCACAACCCCGAAATTGGGAAATACATATGAAAATGAGACATTACTTAACGCGATAAATAAAAAATTAAATGTTTTCAACAGTAATGATTCTTCGGTTGAAATCTAGAAGTTCGTACACACTCTTAAAATGGCGCCAAGTTGCCAAAGCTAATGCAAGTATTACCTGCATTTAGCTTTGACACCTTGGCGCCAATGAAGTGCAGCGGTCAACGTCTCGCTTTGGCGATTTGGCTACGTTTTAAGAGTGTGTACTAACTTCTAGATTTCAGCCGAGAACCTGCAAAAAAGAAGTTAAAATTTTATCGCATTACTAATGATGGGCAAAAGTAAATAAATCAATAAAATTTTAGAAAAATCCTTTCACGGGGGGGGGGGGGCGCAATAACATTTTTCACCAGCAAAAATATAGTCACAAAACTTCTGTTATTTTTATTATTATAAGCTTGAGTGTCGTGTCCTCAAATCTTGATATCGATTTCTTAGCCACTTCCAATCGAGCCACAGCTTTGAAATTTAGCACAGGAGTTGGTTTCCGGTGACAATACAATATTATGCAAAAAAATTTGCAATCTATACCTATTTTAAACCTAACAAATGATATTAAAACAAATGATAACGACAAAATTTTGGGCCTATATTTGGCCCTATATTTGGTTGATAAAGTTTGGAAGGTGGTAACCTCGCATTACGTAGGGTTGTAACAACACCACGAAACTAACAGAGAATACGCTAAACTTCCGGCGCTGCACTCATGAATGACGCAAAAGCTCGTGTTTCTACGCGTCTTGCGTTTATTTTATATTAGAATTCGCCAACAACCAGATTTTTTTTACTTCGTCTCCGTCAAACGTTTCGCATTCGAAGCAAAAAGAGAAAGTTGTATAGATCGATTATCTTTATTTTCCATTACATTGTTGATAATAATTGTAAGTTTTCACGTAATATATTACGGATTTATATTTCAGAAAGTTAATGTCATTAAATCATTTTAAAAATGTAATTGTACATATGTATATAATAATTTTAATATGTATTTTATATTGGAGAATTCAATAATTGAATTTGGTTTACTATGCCTAACATGTCGTGTGTATTCGTGTCAGCTGTCACTAAAAAGTAGAAAATAAAATAAATAATAAAAAAGATTAAGGTATAAACTTTTATTCAAAATGCACTTTAAATGAGAAAATACGTTTGCACATTATAATTCCGTCAAAGTGAACTCAAAAGTAAAAAATAATTTTTCTGATTACAATAAAATGCATAGTTCGAATAAAAGCGTGGGCGCCTTTACCTTCTAGGAATATTCCCTTTATTTAAGGAAATATACGCAAAATGTAAGGTGCTATATAAGGCGCCCACGCTTTTATTCGAACCATGCATTTTACTGTAATCAGAAAAATTATTTTTTACCTTTGAGTTCATTTTGTCGAAATTATAATGTGCAAACGTATTTTCTCATTTAAAGTGCATTTTGAAAAAAAGCTTATACCTTAATTTTTTTATTATTTATTCTGTTTTAAAAAACAACGTATATTTGTAAAAGATATGAGCTAATACAATTTACTTGCAATAAATATTACTTGTTAAACCCTAGATACTTTTATTTTCGAGAGTAGGAAAAATAACGGTTAGTAGACATAATTTCACATTTTTGGTTATCTGTATCAGTTGTTTTCATTAGTGTGATATCTTTTTTCACTGCTTCCCATGAGACGATTTACTACACGTAAAATAAACTAAACTAAGGAAATGAATGTACTATTTTACAGTTATTTACTTCGCCTCCAGTTCTGAAGAAATGCAGAAACTTTTACAAATTTAATGGTAAGATGAATATTCGAAAAAATGAACGGCATTGCAAATACGTTTTAAAAAGCTGCCTGCAAAATGACGTTCTCTAATACATTTAACTCGTTTCTTAATGACCATTATTAATTTCCATTTTCGTAATTTGCAAATAACCGAAACACCCACAGCGGTTCCCGACTAATAGTTTAAGAATCTCAGATTTAGCGGCGATTTTCAGCATGCATTCCTCCGATCTTAGAAATCGAAAATTTACTGCGAGTTAAATGAACTTTAAACCAGATATTTAAAAGATGATTTTTCTGCTAACACTATTTAAAAGATGATTTTTCCGATAACACTAGTAGCACAAGATACTTTACAATATTGCAATGATAGGTTTACGGTATTGTGAATATTCAACAATATCTTACACATGCCCTAAAATATGTTTGTGCTATTTGTCGATATTATAACTACAAAAGGGTACAAAAGTACAACTAAATGATTTGATAGTGGACCAAGTCATGCGACTCCATCAAAATAAAAAATTCTACCAATTCAAACTTGGTAAAACTTTTTCAAGTTCAAATATCTATTACAATCCATTCAAAGCGTGTAAAGAAACTTAATCAGATATACGTACATATGATTGGACAACAGATTGAATGTAGGAGTAAAGGAAAAAAAGAGCGGTAAAAAAATAATAAAAAAAATTTCAACAAAACAGTGAGAATATCAAACATGGCTCTAATCTCTAAAATTTATTTCAAAAAGACTAGGATAGCACAAATTATTTCTCATTATCTTCGCATATTTTATACTTAAAATAAATTTTTGACTTCATTTCACTTTACTGCAACACTATTTTAGATTCCTCCACAAAAATAATTTAAGAAACAGTTCTAACTATCGTTCTATCTCAGTTACCATTTGTTCGAATGAAAGCATTTCTAATTTTCTAGAATACTTTGCAACTCACATTTACAATAAAGGGAATAAAAGATTACCTCTGTAGTAATTATAAATTACCAAGTTCCTGTTTCCTTAAGCTAGACACGAAGAATACTAATGGAACAGATCTTGAAGAATAAATACCAAGTAGAACATCATACATAATGAAGGGATTGGCTTTATTGAATTTCTTTAAAAAATATCGTTCTAAAACTTGTATTGGAAAAGAATCGATTAAAATCGCTTTGAAATGACACGACATAACCCCAAATGGTATTTGGGAGGGGCATGCAATGATATTTCACTATTGGATGTTCTAAATTACTTGTTGCATTAAAAATCTTACCACTAGAAGTACAGTACAATTTAAACAATAGCAATTACATTCAGACCAAATTTCAAGCATTTGCTTTTTTCCTCTTTCACAAATTTTACCAAAAGTTCCCATGTGAAAGATAACTTTTTAGTGAAAATTTACCCAGGAAAAATTTCAACCAAATCGAAGTAATAAAAATTTTAAATAAATATTTCAATTGTTCTCATAATTTTTGGTGGAAACAATAGATTTGAAATAAAAGATAAGTCATCATGCATTTTATTCATCTTTCCCCAAATTCCCACGATGCGCCCTTGTATTTTGATTAAGCAATTACATCGGAACTCGCTGAAACTTCGAAATGTATTGAACACTTACAAAAGGAAATAGAATTTCATGGATGAATGAGCCCAAATAATATACAATTCTTTTTTTAAAAACCCACTCGCAAGATGATGCATTTAGGAATAAAATAAAATGATAGGAATTTTTTTGAAGAGTCAAGAAACTATTTAAACTTATTTACAAGTATTATGTCTGCTTTCGTGGAAAGTAACACAAAATTACATTTTTGGTTTTCTTAAGTCGGATACAGATGGATATATTTCTCAAACAGAAAACATGGAAATAAACGAAATTTATATTAAAAACTTTCACAATTATATAAAAAAATATTATACACACTGTAAATATTCTAAAATGTTGTTCAATATAAAAGAAACCGGTCAATTTTATCACAACTATGTCAGCCGAGTTGATTTCTGGTATTACAACTTCAAGGGCATTTTGTAAACTTTTCGTAGTATATTTTTGCACCACTATTCTATTTACATCTTGATCGATGCAGTTGACATGGTACACTATTCTATTTACATTGCATTTGATCGATAGTAAATTATTTATTTATTTATTATAGAAGTACATCGTCTAAAGGTTTTTTTTTCACGAAATATAATGCACTTTAAACTTCAATGATTAATTAACTGCAATTTTCATCAAAAGAATAGACAACTCTAATAATAAGAATAGATTGACGAGAACTCTAAATATTTGATACAATGAACCCATAAGCAAAATCTTAGAAAAGAAATAAAACCTTCAACATTTTCTTAAAAACCTGAAGATTTTTTTATATTTATTGGTTAGCACTTTTTGTGAATGCGGGAATGACAGCCTTTGCAGCTAAAAATACCATAATCCCGTTTATCAATCAGTCAATCTAAATATTTTTTAAAGTAATTTTTAATCCTTTTCTCCTTACAGAAACAAGAAATTTATTAGGGCCAAAAACCTCTGTGCACTTTGATGATTTACATCACAGCCTTTACATTTGTTTCAATGTATGTACGGCCCCCAGCACGATCACTAATGCATTAAACATCAATGATGACATTATGCCGGAAGTAGGAACATTTTTGTTCATTAAAACGGACGGCGATAAAACTTACGTGAAGAATCATTAAGTGAAAGCCAAGAGCTCGTAGGTGTAGGATCAACGGCATTCGCTCAGAATAATTACAGACGATCAATTTAAAATTTTAGAACAAGAATGTTAAGAGATTAACTTACCGAAAATTATTAAAATCCGATATTAATTTACTTTTATGGAAGATTAAATTTTTTTTGCCAGCAAATGACTACCATTATAATAAAACTTTTACTTTATTAATATTAAAAATTCATCTAGTTATTTCAACAAATGATCAAGCAAAAATAAAATTAAAATCAACCAACTAATTACTTTTTGAAGTTTCAATTTTATGAAGTAACTTCCGAACAGTACAAAAAAATAACGAAATTTTGAAAACAGAACTAACGCATGGATTCCAAAATACATACAAAGAATGAATCAAGAAAGATTAAATAACATTAATGTACTATCATTCTTTTTTCCTTTTCATTCGAAAAAAATCTAGCAAGACATTTCTTAATAAACCTTTAATATGAAGAACTCGATAGAACATTTCTATGACTTTTTTTTGCAGGGAAATTCTGAAATGTAAGCAAAGAAGCCGCGAAAAGATAAACAAATAGAATTTTGATTAACTTTTCTTTGATTTATTTTTTTAAATCTTCAAAAAATTTATGTTCTTAATAAGATATACTTCTTTCTTCATAAATCTATTTAAGTAGAACTTTCTCTTTTCTGCATTCTTTTCACTGAAACACGTACGCTCCTTTAACAAACAAATCGTATGCGAAGAAAAAAGTAAAACAGGAAGAATGAAAACAAACTTTTCTCAACAGTGTGGGCAGAGGCAATTTACGAATGACCCGCCTTGACGCATAGCTCAACATGTGTTCATGCACTTTCAGAAGGATTGTTTCTGCTGGAAAACTTAACGTTATTTAGCCTGCGAAATTAGAATGAAGAAGTGGTGACTTACCTGGAAATGCAAACGATTTCCGGGCCTGCCAATTGCAGCGAGATGAAGCGTTGCTGGACGTGAATTCCGGATTGAAAAGTGAGGTTTGTCGAAATGAAGTCGAAATACTCCAAAAACACTTGAGCCATTATGCTATAGAAACCAGATGATGGGAAAATGTAGCGCCATCTGTTGGTAGCAAAGGAATGTAAACTTTCAGTGTAATTCGTAATGTATGTGTATTTTCTTAAAACATTAATAAAAGAAGTAAACTAGAGAATAAATTTCTTTTAAATTGACTTTACGAAATTCAAATTAAATGCTGAAATAATAAATCTTAACATATTAGGGCTGAAAAATAATTAGGAATTTCCATATAGACCAGTATTTTTATGCATTTATAATATATTAGATTTAACGCATTTATCATAAATACATTAAAATGCATTTATCATACGAATTTTTTTTAATGTTAATTATCAAATGCTTACCAATTAGAAAAGATGTGTAATTAAAAAAAACTGAGATCGGAATTGATTGACATTTGAATATCTATATCACGCCTTCGTAACCTGTTCTAGAGCAATTTTGGAGTCCCGAAAAATTTCCGTATTTTTTTGTATTTTAAAAAAAAAATTTGATTTAAGAAATAATTATAATTATTTGAATAATTGTGCTATCATAAACTGAATTTCTTTTCATTTATTAATAAATGATTCAATATTCTATTAATTTCCCAATTTTGAGGTCGGAAGGAAAATAAGTTTACGAAAGCTCAGTATTACAGTTTCTTTTCCTTCATCTCTTTCTTCTCCCTACCCTTGTATGTCTTAAACTCTGTGGAAATGTACGACATTATATATACATAAAATAAATGATAAAGTTATGGAAATGAAAAATACTTTTATACATAACTTTTAATAATAATTTTTAATTGATAAAATTTTATTTTTAATACCACTGATAAAAAATAATTTGAGTATTTAGTTGGAATCTCTTTAAAAATATCCTATTTTTACGGAACTGCTGAGCGTGCATGTGCACATTTTTTTAATTATATCCACTATAGCGACCATTCGTTATAAACACTATTGTTTTTTTATAATTCCTAGTTTTAGGCAGCTAAAATGAAATAAAAATTTAATTTTTCCATAAATAAAAGTAGGGGCGACTTCCCCCCTCCCCGACTCGCCGCCACTGTCGATTTCTAGTCAGCAAAATCACCTGATTTTCGGCTTAGCAGAATTGATTTCTAGTCAACGGATTTATCAGATCTCTCCTTAAGTATTTCAATTATTCCTTCAGGAAAACTGGTTGGGTAGTCTTCATAGTAAGGTTACATTGCTCTTTAATAGAAATCTGTGAAATAGCGAGTTAAATCAGAAAAGAAGCGAAAATAAATTTCCTCTTGTATTATATGCCTGTTATATACTATAAATAAATATAAATATTCGTCGCCTCGTCTTTGATCTGCATTCAAGATGCTTTGTTTATTGTTATTACTATCATTTCCCATTCATGCAGTCGATGATTTTGATTCAAAATCAACAAATCAAATTTACTCAATAAATTATTCGTGACGTTTTTCTTATACGGCATCAGTTAATATATTTGGTGCAAATTTATTTGATTCGATTTCCTGGTGTTGCTTGTGAGATTCAAATTTTTGAAAAGACATTCATTTTTGCTATAGTTCAACTCCTTTAACTCATTGAGTACGTACTTATAAATAAACTGTTTGAGAAATGCGAAAGCAAAATTTAATAAGGCGTCCTAATTTACCATCAGGCCCAGACTTCTGATAGGGCCAACCTAGGCCATGGCCTAGGGTGCAGCAGTTAGAGGAGCGCGTGTAGAGAAGAATAAAACCAAATATTTACAAATGTTTCAGTATTATTTTGAGAAGTTCATATTCGTTACACTAAATATATTGAGCGATACATTTTTTGTCTTTTGTGGACCTTATTGTTTCTTGCTCTTGCACTTCTTTGCATTGAAATACAGTCGACGCTCATTATAACGACCCTCTGCGTCCCACAGCAAAAGGTCTTTATAACTAGTGGTCGCTATAGTGGATATAATTTTAAAAAATGTGCACATGCACGTTCAGCAGTTCCGTAAAAATAGGCAATTTTTAAAGAGATTCCAACTAAACACTCAAATTATTTTTTATCATTGGTATTAAAAATAAAATTTTATCAATTAAAAATAGATTTCTAAAATAGATTTCAAAGTAGAAAATAAAGGAATTTTGGAAAAATACCGGGAAGAGCGTCCGCTGAATTCGACGTTGTATTGGGATTAGATGATACTGGACGGTCGTTGTACCGGAAGTAAAATAACAAAGAGTGCATAGGGAAACACAGTTGGGGATTTTATCACTGGTCGTTATAATGGAATGGTCTTTATAATGTGTGGTCGTTATAACAAGCGTCGACTGTATTATTGAAAAATTTCATGAAACTGAATTGTTTAAAGTTAAATTTTAATTATACCGTATTATTAATAATTTATTAATAATACCGTTATATTTAATTAAGCCGCATTTAAATATACCGTTTAATTCTACCATATTATTAATAATTAAAAACGTATTATTAATAATTGATTCATATGTTATCGACATAGTAATCGTTTCTAGTGTTACAACAGTAGCAATATTGAAAACTTTGATGAAGCTGAATTGTTTAAAGTAACAATTTAATTATACCGTATTATTAATAATACAGGTATATTTAATTATGCCGAATTTAAATATACCGTGTAATTATAAAGCATTATTAATAATACCGTTATATTTAATTAAGCCGTATTTAACTATACTGCTTAATTATATCGTATTATTAAAAATTAAAAACGTATTATTAAAAATGTATTCAAATGTTGTCGGCATAGTAATTGTTTCTAGCGTCACAACAGTAGCAGTATTGAAAACTTTTACGAAGCTGAACTGTTTAAAGTTACAATTTAATTATACCATCTCCTTTAGTGTAACATTTTTAACCGATCAATTAAATACATTTTATGTGAAATTATACTGTAGTTTAAAGATGATATTTGCGCAAATTTTCTCTTATCTGTATTTCATAAGTTTCGCTTTCAATTACTGAGATGTAAAGCGCTGAAAGTTATTATTAGTCAATTTTTCTGCTTTGCTATGAATTTAAAATCCATACTTTCTTAATATAATAATTGCTAAAATCCACCCCACCCCCCTAAAAATAAAATTTTCTGAAATTTTATTTTCTATTGACTGCATTTCCGCATCCTCGAATAGTTTAGTTAAATTATGAGTACGTAAATTAATGCAACATTCAGACATTTATTATCACATAACAGGACTCTCACACTTTTTGCAATCGCGGTCCTTTTTCAGTCTAAAAAATTTTCACTAATCCCTTTTTTTTCTCGACTCCAAGAATATACTAAAATCAAAAAATCAAAGACATATGGTTTAAAAACAAATGAAGGAAAACCACAGACATATAATACAATTTTTGAAAGTATTTCTTGATTATTTTTAACAACTATTATGAAATATAGCTTAAGTATAAGGTCACGTTATAGAATATGTTAATTTTGAACTAAAACATTTCATTGAAATTTGCTGATTTTTTAATTAAATTTCCTTTTATTTATGGTTACCTAATGCTTCAATTACTTATTAAAGGCTTTATCTACTTATGCTATCCCATTCATAAGGTTTTTAATTCCAACTCTTATGTACGCAAACATATTAAAAGGCTTTTACAATTCCACAATATAAAGAAGCTATAGGCGACGATCTGTGTTGTATATTGTCTATACTTATAAAAGGCAATGTTTGTGTGCGTGTGTGTTTGTCTGCGATGTCCAGACGAATCTATCGCACTTACAGCCATGAAATTTGGCACACAGGTAGTCGTAATGGTGACTCAATGCACCTCGAAGCCGAAATTTTAAATTTTAATCTAGAATTTTTTTATTTAATGTTTTGTGTTGTTTTGGTTGATTTTTCGCACTAATTTCTCAATAGAATGGTTTCGAATAATTGTACGACAAAAATAGATAGACCATCGGAAAGAGCACGCGATTTCCGTTCCAATGAAGTTAGTTTTGAATTTCTATCGTAAATTACTGAATTTTGAGAATTTTTTAAAAAATAGTCAGCTTTGCCATCTAAATGTTAGTTTTGTTTTTAAATTTGTTGCATCCGACTTTCTAATAACACTATTATTTTCAATTTTTTTCAGCTTATAACTAGAACGGTTCTGTCGGATTTAAAACAAGAACGGTTAAAATATCTTTTCCCGTTTTTTTTTAATTAATTTTTTTCTGGGCCGTTGAGAGTTATTTTTCTCGATCGAGTTCCTCGCGCGGCACTTCTTCGGAACGTTGATGCCAATTTTGATTGGCAGACGAGCAGGATACGTCATGACCTTCACCTGAATGAATTACTTCGATTATTATTTTCGGATTTGATTTATATTTTGCTTGCTGTATAATAATCATTTTCACGTTCTAATTTTGTAATATTGTTTTGGATTAACGTACTCTGTACTGTAGCGGGGAAAAAAAAAATAAGCAGGAAAATCAAAAAAATGTGTATCTTTTGTTTTGATTTTGTTTTCAAAACTTTTTCATGTCATTGTGGGCGGGTTTTTTTTATTTTTTATTTTGTTAAAATCCTGATTCCACGGGCAACGCCGTGCGCGTACTGCTAGTAAGTGATATGTAAGCAAAGGAAACGGAACCGCTGGTAAATGTGTGAGTAAGTTATTGTTTTATGGCACAAGGGTTCAGACAGGCCATACTCCGCCAACCAATGCGAACCGTTGGATAAAGGGTTAATTTTTAAATCTGGTTTACCGACAAAATTATTCGGGTTAAAATTAAGTCATAAAAAAAAGAAAATACCGCCCCCCCCCCCCGTGTTTCCCCCAAAAAATCATAAACAAGTTGAAGAAATTTTGATCTGAAACAGCGATTCTTAAACTATAAATCTTCGCAGAAATTGAATTCGCGTAAAAAGGTAAAGCGGTCGTGCAAATTCTGATATCACATTTTTACCCGATTTTTCAGCATCTGAATACGAAATTAATCAAAAATATCTTCATTCAGAATGTTTCATTGATTGAATGTAATTGCATTTACTTCAAAATCATTTATTTGTCAATTTTAGTATATTATTATTATTATTATTATTTTCTATTTTTGGGTCTTGAAAAAACGTTTTCATCCGAAAATTGGGGTTTCGAAATTTTATCCTTCCTCAAAGGGGTCGCGAGCGAAAGAAAAAAGTTTCGAACGTTCTCCTCTCCCCGAAAATAAAAATCAACCACGAGCAGGATGAAATTCGGAAAATCATTATTCACGTGGATTCCCCTATCAAACCGAATTCTGTCACTGAAACATAATAAAGCGTTGAACCCGGAGAGAAACCACCGTCCTCATCATGGTAATTCCCCTCCTATACAAAGCAGGTGGTCGTGATCATCACCGGTCACTGCTCTCGACTGCTGAAACAATGGGAGTTACAAACGATTCAAGTTCTGGTGGTAATAGTGGCGGCTGTAAACCTCATTCAAATTGCTTTTGGTGATGGTTAGACCATTGAGAGCATCCAAACTTTTACCTTGTTGATAAGCGTTAGATCGGTACTTTCATGGTGGTTAATTTGGCATTTAGTGACACCGAGTCCTGCTGGGACATACTGCCAGGTCGGCCCGAACAATAGCGGGGCCTGGTGCAAAGTTGATTTGAGGGGCCTTGAAACTGATTTCATAAAACAAAATAATTTATTGCATTAGGATTTTCTGATTAGGATAGTTTTTACGGATGTCATAAGGTGTAATTTGAGTTTCGCAATTTTGATTTTTCAATAACTGTTAATTATATATTTTGTCAGTTACACGACAAGGACATTTTCGATTTTCTAAAAATTTTGCAAGGGAGTTCCTCCTGTTTTCAGCAATTTTCTTTCTTTTTCTATGTTTTACTTAAATTTATCAGATCCACGCATCTATTTCCTTCCGGCATCTCTATCTCTAGACATATTCCGAAATTGTCCAAAATAATATTAAAAAAAATTAAGATAAATTTTTTAGTAGTATGATTACAACAAACAACAATGAAATATATTATTTAGTAATTTTCAGTAATATATTATATTAAACATTTGTCTTCCCTTTAAATACGAATGTTTATTTATTTCCCCACCAAACGTACGATGTACTATCATCCGTTACAACGCAAGCATAATGAAACGCATTGTTTTAACTTTTCTTACTCTGTTTTAGTTATGTGGTGAGATTCAAAGCTCCCAACCTTGCCTTTGATTGGTCGACGTGAAATGTGCACATATCGCGTGATTATATTAAAATGTATGTATGTTCGGATTAAAATTTAAAAAAAATTAGGATGCATTTTTAATTTGCAAAATCAGTCAGATGCGCGGGGCCTTGTGCAGTTGCACCGTTCGCACCGCCCTCCGGCCGGCCCTGCATACTGCGCCAAACTAAAATTCACAAACCTAAATAACTTTCCCGAAAAGAATCGTACATGTAAAATTAAGAAATAATGTCAGTTTTAGACATTCTCAGTAAATTTTATACTTGTGAAGCTAAAGTATAAAAAAATTGAATTTTAGAAAAATAAAAACCTGAGTACGATTATCCGTCTGAAACCAGTATGTCAAACAGATATAGATTTGAAATAAATGAAGTATGACGTGTAGCTGAAAATCTGAGCCCTCAATTGAAATATATTGGACCGCGATACGGGTCTTCAACATGTTTAGCAAAGGGACAGGGTTTTCCCAATGAAGTCAATTTATGTTACATCATATGGTAAACTTAACTACGCCTGTCATCTAAACATGTAATTAACTGTCCAACAGCGTGTGCATGCACATGCCATCTAGGATATTCTAGGTTTTCCTATTAATTTCTATATTTGTGAAGTTAAAAATGTAAAAAATTGAATTAAAAATATAAAAACCTGAGTAGGAGTATCGGTCCAAAGCAGTTCTGTCACCTCGATGGAAATAGGCTTGTGACATGTTTTAAGTATGAGTTGGAGATGAAAATCTGAACCCAACTAAATTATGTTGGACCGGATTTTGGTGTTTCCACATGTTTAGCAAAGGGACAGGTTTCCTCCAATGAAATTAATTTATCTGTAACAGTTATGTGACAAACTTAGATGAGCATACCATGCCAATTGTTAACTAAATATAGCACTCTGCGACAAGTATGTACACGTCTGTTATTTCCAACATATCGTGCGCTGTATTTACGTTTCTTTTCTGATTAGTAAAATCGTTATTCTTTAGCTTTTTGCTTACCTTAATTTTGGGTTTACGAAGATATTCACAGCGAAAGCTCCAATATATTACTGAAAAAATCCTCCTATAAACTCGAATGCTCCTATATATTACTGAAAAAGTCCTCCTATAAACTC
>BGPR01001339.1:205919-221487 GCA_013235015.1 Araneus ventricosus | reverse complement strand
AAAATGTTAGTCATTCTTTAGTCCAGATTAACCCATTCTGGATTGAAGAATGTTAGTCATTCTTTAGTCCAGAATAACCCATTCTGGATTGAAGAATGTCAGTCATTCTTTAGTCCAGAATAACCCATTCTGAATTGAAGAATGTTAGTCATTCTTTAGTCCAGAATAACCCATTCTGGATTGAAATATTATTATTCGGATTACCAAATAATCTTTAGATTTCGTGAGCGGTGTAACTGCAATAGAAATCCGTTTATCCAGACAGCGGCGGAGGTTTAACTCTAATCTGTATATAGAATTCAGTGGCGGCGTCAGGATAAATGGAGTCCGGGATATAATATTTTTCGTGTACTCCTAATCAAATTTGGCATTTGAAAAGTGAAATAAACGCAGTTATGTTTTGTCTTCGCAGTGTCCCTCATGACTGCTGCCTGGGGCATCTAATACTGTCTTGCCTCAGATGCCACCGAATTTTCATATTCGACGTCGACACGACACGTCGACAGTTAATAAATTTAGTATAAAAATTAATCCAGTGAAAAACCACAAGCTTCATCATCATAACAATCCTCCATTCCATAAAAAACAACAACAGGTAGCCTTGGTCATCACGGGTCAGTGCTCTAGAGAACCTTTGAAACAAAGGAGTTCCAAACTATTCAACTTGTGATGGCGGTTCATTCGAAATAAATGCTTCGGTCGCGAAAACGATCGTTAAAATGTTGAGAGGCGCAAACTTTCTGCTGGGCGATAAACGATGTACCTCGCGTACCCTCATGAAAACTGAAGAACGAGCCCACATGCACAAAAGCTGAGGGCCGCGGATAGTAGGCCCTTATCTTGTTGTGTAATACCGGTCACAAAAGCAAGCCGCCCATAAAATACGGATAACAAGAGCCGGGACAAGGCCAATTCTTTGCGAAAAAGGAGGAGCCGTAAAACTCTTTTGTGCGGAAGGGGTGGAAAATAATGGTGGTCTTATTAAGAGGGAACCACTTATGACGTTGCTGCCTCCTCGCGACCGTCGCCGAAGCCTCCTTTTTTTATATGATGACTTTTTTTTCTTTTCTTTTTCAGTGATGGGATTCAGGTAGGTGTGCAGGAGCCTTTTGGATGGCATGGAAATATTCGATATTATTGTTTCGGCGTCAAATCAAAAGACGATGGATTAACATCAAATATTGCCTGGGAAAGCAAACGACTAACAATCGGGATTCAACTGATTTTGCCTATTGAATAATTTTGTTTATTTAAGTGATGAGATTTAGGTAGGTGCACTGGAGTCTTTTGGATGGCATGAAAATATTCGATATTATTGTTTCGGCGTCAAATAAAAAAAACGATGGATTAGCATTAAATATTGCATGTGAAAGCAAATGTCTAACCATCGAGCTTCAGTTGATTTTGCTTATTGAATAATTATTGTTCATTTAAGTAATGGGATTCAGGTAAGTGTACAGGAACCTTTTGGATGGCTTGGGAAAATTCGATATTATTATTTCGGTGTCAAATCAAAAGACGATGGATTAACATCAAATATTGGTTGTGAAAATAAAAGGCCAAGTACTGTGGTTAAATTAAGGCTAATATATTAATACTAATAAGTATGGTATCATAAAAATAAATAAAAATGTGATAATAACTGCCGATAGAAGTGTTGCTATTGAATAAATTTTGATTATTAAGAGTATAGGATCCAGCTTCATTTTGATGGCATGAGAAATTCGATGATATTGTTTCGTGGTCCAACCAAAAGTGGTTGGCTGATTATCAAATATCACTTGCGAAAGCAAATGATCAAAATTCTTGACTGAATAAATGTTAAGGTATTCGTAAGTCCAGTATCCCCCACCTAGTAATGTTGAATAGATAAGATACCATAAATAAATGAAAGTGTTGATGATGTAGGTGTTTAATTAAATTTGCGTATTTAATAATTATTTGTTATTAAGTTCATGGAATTAAGGTAACGTACTGAAGTTTTGGAAGGCATAGGAAATTCAGTAATATTGTTTATATTTCGCAGAATCAAAAGACATTGTATTAAAATCAAATAATTCTTGCGACAAAAATGATAAAAAACCGAGACTAAATCAAAGCTAATATTTTAACGTTAAATAAATATAATACAATATATAAATAAATGAAAATTAGATTTAAAAAACTACTAAAATTGGCGTTTAATTAATTATGTTTATTGAATAACTGGACGTGTGTGCTGTATGGTATCAAGAACAAACTACCATTTTGTGATTTAATTTTCACTATTGAGAATAGCACCTAAGTATAATTTGTTGTGCAAAATTGAACCAATTTCAATCGGTTGCGCAAGAGATTACTCGTATAATGCAATGATTAATTTTCGGAAAATGGCGAATCAAAATATTTGTAAATAATAGCTTTCGAAAACACTTATATTTCTTTCTGTTAGCCGTACAAAAACTTTTTTAGATGCCGTGAAAAAATAGCTTTCATTGTTTCCGTTTCGTAGTTAAATAAAAAACGTTGGATCAGCATCAAATACTGCATATGAAAGCAAATGATCAAAAATAAACAAAAAATATAAAAAAAACATTTTACTTAATTAATTTTGATTTTTGTAAAATTATCATCGGCATATTACATTTTTTTGCTTGTTTACAGTTTTATTTCACCTTTTAATGTCTTATTATTGTTGAAAACTAATTAAAAATATTGTCTTTTTAAGCGAAAGGGGATATATTCTGCCGCTATTTCTTCAGTTGAATATAATCTGAAGTTAACACTAATATTATTTTTTGATTAGTAAAAACGTGGTTTATCTTTTTCTGTAATACTCTTTTTTCCATTTTTTAAATTACTTTTGATGGCTTTTTGGCCATTTCCATACGTTTGCAAAATGTGCACAATTTATTTTCCAGAATAATCTTCATAAATTAATACCATTCCTGATACCCTGGCTATTTTGTAATCAAATATTCATGAAAGCAGATCATGTTCTGTCAATCCAAAACTTACTACAGCTTTTCTATAGGTCTAAAATTTGTTACTGTTATTGATAAAACTGATTAAAACTAAGGAGGGAAACGCAGACAACATGTGAGTTGGAAGCTTACTAAATTGTTGAAAAACTAGTGGAAAGCATTAGTTTCATCAAGAACACTGAATTAGCTTTTATTTCTGTTCATCCTCAATAATTTACTTCGATATTTTCTGCTTGAGGAGGTACGTATACAACGAAACTGTCTTTTGACCTAATTTTTGAACCATGTTCAATATCCATTGTTTAACAAAATTTGAAATGAATGCCAATAAAATATTTGATATTTCATCACGATATTGTTTCGAAGCCTTTCGTCTCCTATGTTTCTTCACTTTCTGTGTAAGATGGAATTTCTAACTAATATTAACAGAAAAAGAATGCACATTCCAATGAAATAAGCAGAGAAAAGGTTACATTGTTCTAAATTAAATGATGTATGGATCGAATTTATGCCACATTTTTTGACAGTAGTTTATCCATTAGGTAACTCCCTTCCTGCCTTAGCACTCGGGCCTCTAAATGACAGCCGTTGTAATAGCTCGAGTACTGAGGCAGGAGTCCTAATAGTCATCACCGGCCACGGCCCGACCTCTCCCGAAGGAGGTTCGTACTACCACTGGTGGGAGGTAACTCGACCCCCACTACTGCTATAAGCCCAGGGGAAGACAGAATGCGTTTATTTATCTGGCGGCTTCTCAATCGTATACTCGCGTTGCCTCCCCGGGGGGTATTCATTAGGTAATATACACCACAGTAACTTTATTAGAATCAATACTTTTCTTTACATGTAATTCAAAATATATGACATGCAGGAAATGTTACTTCTCA
Source organism: Araneus ventricosus (assembly GCA_013235015.1). Taxonomy (NCBI): domain Eukaryota; kingdom Metazoa; phylum Arthropoda; class Arachnida; order Araneae; family Araneidae; genus Araneus; species Araneus ventricosus. The sequence goes on along the minus strand of BGPR01001339.1, from coordinate 217,637 downwards.
ACGAGAAATTTGAAAACATGTTTAATTGGGGGAAGGGAAGATGACTGGTTAAAAGGAAAAACAATTTTTATTAATTTCGTCACGCGACCATTTTCAACATTGCAATGCAGTAAAAATACCAAAAATAATTGGAATGCCAAACAAATTAAAAAAAACTTTTTTTGTTATTAAAAAAATCACCCCTCCCCCCAATACCTGAGATTTTTACAAAAAAAACTTTTTTTCCCCTCTTAATCTTTTGAATTATTTCGAGGCGCATATATAAAAAAAATAATCTTCGAATTGATAAGAATTTTTTTTTCACTATATATATTAAGAGACTAATTTGCGACATTAAGTTTCGAGTCAAAACAGCCAAATTCTGAAAATAATTGTTATATTGAAGAATGGACCTTTTCGTACAGGTTTAATCACTATTAAGGTTCCAAAGTAAGACTAATGTACCCTACCAACCTTTCATCCAGTCTATCCTCTGCATTGCATTTTTAAGCAAAAACAATGACAATGAATAAATAAATAAAATGTAAAATTTAATTTCATGCTTAAATAATTTTCTAAAAAAATACGGAAGGCCTTTCTGGAGCTATTCTTAAAAGTAATGCAAAAACTATGAAAATAAATGTTGTGAGAATATTTTTAGCATAAAAAGGAAAAGGTTGCTTTGTAATCATGAGCTGTTTTATATTTTTGTATTGTTTTGAAAATGCAGCAACTCACTGACAGTGCTCCCATTTTATGTTTAAACTTTAAGGAAAATTCAAAATATTCAAAGAACGGAATCCGTTTAATATGAACATTGTAAATTAGCGACAAGTAATTGGTTTTACTATCTGAATATTAAACTTTTTTTTTCAAATATAATAAATTCAATATTAGTTTAATGTATTTTCTTTAATTTTGCGGTTGATCATTCGTTGACATACATGTTATCGAAAACAAAAGAGGGATGGATGGAAAAATTTTATAGTTTTTTTTTAATACTTTAAAAATTTTCTAAAAAGTGGTTTCCCAAAAAAAAACCACCCGAAAGTTATAATGATTATAAAAATTATAAAGACAACAAAGAAGTTATAAAATTAAGCATTAATAGATGAAAATTGATGAAAGTTTATGTGTAGATATCAGTTCTAACATTAAATTTTAACAAAAACCCATATAGTGATATAATAAAAGTAGATAAAAAAAATTGCAATTCCATTCACCAAGCAAATCTAGCAATAAAATTAAAACATTTTCAAAATCGCTCCATTTTGAGTTCACTATTCCGACATTACCGTTATTTCTTTTTTCAAAGACTATTGATAAAATCAACACAAGTTCGACTATCACTAGCTAATCTAAACTCGATAATAACCTCTCGTTTCCTACCAGATCCTCGAATGAGGAGAAACAAATAAAAAGGCTGAATAGGAAGGGAAAAAAATCCCATGCTTATCTAGAGGAACTCATTTCACCGCAAATAACAATTGACTATTAGCCTTAGAACATCTACTTAAAGAAATAAATTAGAGAATGAGAAAGAACGAACGAAAGCTAATAGATATATCCTTCGAATCTTTATTCAGCCGTTCTTTTCAGATCTCTCGATTTTCAACTGCTGATTCCCGACTTTTCTGTAAAACAAAGAGAAAACTTTCGGGATAAATTAACTAAGTCCAAAATCTACTCAACTCGACTCAGTATTGAGAATCGTCTGCAGCAACAAACAAGAATCAGCCGGCTACTTAACGGGACCGCAATAATCAAAGTTCTACTTCTCGAATACAAAAGTCGTTCCTTGATTGGCTGTTCCGAGGTGTGGGAACGGTCGAGAATACCAAGGCACACGGTGGCAGCAAGACAGATGGAAATTAGAATACCAAACATTTAAGTGCTGTTGTTCTTTGTCGGAGAGAATTCGCCCTCTCTCGTTTATCGGATAATTCCGTGTGATTATTTTACTTACGAAGAGAATGTTGCTGCTCTCCCATTTAAATACAGCAGCAACAGTTCTCTTTGCGGAGGAAATGGGTTTGGGGGCAGGGTAATGATTTTCCGAAGGGAACTAGTTAAAGGATTAACGGCAGATTAAAGTTGTTTGTGAGACAGAGAATGGACGGCGATGCTAGTGAATAGGGAAGTTTTTTATGTGGCTTATGTGAGGGAACTAAATATTAAGAGTGTACGAATTAATTAGTGAAATAGCATTTGGCTGCTTTTGTTTTCAGAGATTACAGAAGTGTCGGAAGAATACTAAATCCGCTCTAATAAAAGATCTCTACAAGCGAAACAGATCGATGTATATAAAAAAAAGTCTATTTGAATAATGGTAAATTATGGTTAGAATTAAAGTATTCAAGTTCAGAGTACTGCAGAGAAAAAAGCTTAGGGTCATAAGAGCAAATCTCTGAAATGCAACTCAGAGCAGGGGAATCAAACAGCAGAAACAGAAAAACGTATGGAAATTTTTTTTATCTTAGAACTCTTTCCCTTATTATTATCTGTTTGAGGGGTCGTCGCATGTGCTACTCGTTAATTAAATTAACTTTTTATGAGTTTATGATAATTGTTAGTAACTATTGCACTCCTATACTACATGCAATTCATAATTACCAATTACAGTAGAGTCTCCCTACAACGAAGTCTATCTACAACGAATTTCTCCCTATAACGAAATTGTTAATCGGAATGTTAAATAACATTCAAAATATTCTCCATATAACGAAGTGGTTGTCTCCCTATAACGAATTTTTTCAGAGGTTTATCTTCTCGAGTTTTGTCATTTTTGAAGGAAGTTGATAGTTTCTGTGCAACCAATTCGCTCACACGCGCCTGTTTCTGGAACCACTCACTCTTAAAATGTGAAATTTTTTCTGAAAATTTAACATCACGAAATGCAAAGCAATGCAAAATAAAGGAATTTTTCAAGTAAAATAAACGTAAGTAAACACTAGTACATATTATTCTCTAAATTGGTGAATTGTCTTAACTTTTGAGTATTTTATTTATACAATAAAAATTAGTATAATTTTAACAAATTTATAATATATATTACTTCATTTTTAATTGAAAATCATGATTAAATACATTTGAACTTATCGCACCTATTGAAAAGTTTGCAACATTTACTTAAATAACTGCAAAAATCACTAATCTCCGTATAATGAAATTTTCTCTATAACGAATTTTTCAATTGGAACCAAGCGATTTCGTTATAGGGAGACTCCACTGTATTATATAATTATCTTTATATTGGGAACAGTCCGCCTAATCTACTCTTATAGGTAAGACTTAAGAACACGGTGCGGTCCCTCGCCAAACTGGCAAAATCGCGCCAACCATCCAAAAAGTCGCCTAATATCCGCCATGTTTGATGGTTTCAAGACGGCGACGATTCTAATGACCGCCATTGAAAAAAATGGCAAATAGTACATAAAATTTTATGAAATTTTCCATGAATTTAAGCAAGTTTTAAGGGAATTGTAAGATCACATGATGCATTAAAAACATAAATTTTGCACTGAAAGAATATCATTTTTCTGCATAAAGTGAGTGGTGGAGCTACAGCCCACCCATAAGTGAGGAACAAAATCTTAGGTGTACTCAGCTTACTTTCATCGAATCAACTGCCATTTCTCACGGTCCTTCTAGCATGATGAGCATTCACACCAAACTTTCTACAAACCCAGCTATAACCATCCGATCCATCCCTTTCGGTCAAAACCATTTTCACTCCACATGTCAGACATACATGCTCTTTCGCAATCAGATTCATTTCCATACACCAATCTATCACATCTTTCTTGTATCCTTTTTTCAACCCATACAAATACTCTAAATCAAACATACCAACTTGGCTTTCGGCTGCGCGATGTTTATCACGAGAAGACATTTTGGAAGGACATGGAATGAACCAAACAGGAGAAAGCAGCGGGAGTGTTCTCCCCTAAACTCTCTCGTATACTTCTCGAAAAAGGTGCTGTTTTCCCTCCCCCCGCGTGGATAAGAAAATTCGAACCTATTGTAACTCAGGATCCAATGACTATCAGAAAATATTTAGGTAAAACATCAAATTCGAAGAGATGCGTTCCGATTAAATGAATACCGATTTCTACTCTTTCTTGGCTCAAGGACAATCCTTCCGCGTGCACAGATTGCTACCAAGTACGCATGCGCATGGAGAATCGGATGAAAACAAAAGCGCCAAGCAGGAGTCAATAGATATCGTGCACAGAAGATTGCGTTCAATACGCATGCGCGTGGAGATGGCGGACTCGTTGGAGATGCGCTTATATAGACCGACAGACAGTCAACCTTTTGACGGATTTAGCCCAAAATTTGATACGGACCTACAATCATGACGATAAAACTGTGTACGAAATTTTATCCATATAGCTATTCAAGTTTTTGAGTTATAGTGTTCGCATGACTTCGGACATACAGACATACAGACTTCCCGTTGACGGATTTTGTCCAAAATTTTACAGAAACCTTCAAATTATGTTTAAAGACCGCATACCAAATTTCATCCCCGTAGCTCTCATAGTTTTCGAGTTATCGTGTTCACAGACATACAGACACACAGACAGACATAATTCCAAAATTGTGTTTTTCGGACTCAGGGAGGTCTAAAACGTGGAGATTCGTCAAAATGTCGAGTTCGAATTTTTTAACGATTACAATACTTTCTCTTTGTATACTGCGTATACGAGAAAGTAAAAAGGAACCACAACCTCCAACCGACGGAAGACAAAAGAAAGCTACAACCGTATGCAAATTTAGGCAACGTTTTAGGCCAACAAAACAAACACCACATTTGGCGAGAAATCAATTTGGCGACAAAAAATGCAACTTGGCGGACCGCACCGTGTTCTTCATTCAAGCATCCTTATATCCCACCGGGAGTACCTCAGATATGAGGATGAGAAGTTGCGGCATAAGTAAGCAGGTTTTCGCTCTCCTGGTGGGTACAATAATGGTGGTATGCTTTCCTGGGCTCGTTGCCGATGACAGGTCGTATATCCGTTTGAGGGATCGTCGCATGTGCTGCTCGTAATGGTGGCTGTTATGAGGAGGACACAGCTCGAATTTAATATTCGCAGCGGCCGGGTCATTCAGTTCTTCCTGGACTCTTAAGGCAAACGGGAGATATCTATCTTTTACCCTGCTCTTATCCCCCAAGTGGCACCACGAGTACGTGGATGGGAAATCGGAAGGAAGAGGGTTCTTGCTTCTCCTGTCGGTATAGTAATGGGCGTGTGTTTGTGTTCGTCACATCTCCGATGACGGGGCATACCTCCTTCGGGGGATCTGTGACGGCCATTAAATAACAGGCCGCAGTTCCTGTGTTATTGTCGCGATGGCTCTGTCATTGAGCAATCCGGGCATTACGATGAATCATTTATGAATACCCTGCCCTTTATTTTTGGAATATTGTCACGTCACTTGCTTTTCTGTGTTTTGAAATAAATGCACGCCACAGCGACTGGGCGAGTATCAGTATTCGATGCTCTGAAAAGGCATGCTTCGATACTAATAATTTGGCGCTTCATATTTTAGTAAGTGTAATTCGGTAATCGTGTTTTGTGATGCAAGAGTCAGATTTGGTCTTACTGTTTCATAATACCGATATTTATTTGCAAAATAAAACACGACTGCAAAACTCTTCCAACGGAATTATTATGTTTCATATCAAAGAAATGTAGTATTCATGATATCCGTATGTTTAAAAGAATAAACAAAATTTTTTAGTTTCTGTCCATCAAAGATAAAGATGTCGAGCTTCTTGTAACGTACACTTATTATTCGAGGCTTTTTTCTTTGAAATTGAGCCTTTTGAAGCTCTTTCTTGTGGTCACAACCCCAAATAAAGATTGTGTAAAAAAGTATCAGGTCATGGAATTTCTCACAAGGCCCGGACAAAATAGTTTGAAAAAATATCTTAACATATTTCATCAAAATGTTCTTAATATTTATTTTTAATTGAATTTACGATGCACTATGATTAAACCTGTCTTCCTTTTCCTATTTACTTCCGACGTTAGTGTCGGGAGAAAATTCTCAAAACGGAAATGAATGAGTGAAGAAAATGAAATGGAATGGAGAAAGAAAAAAGAAATGAAATGGAGCCAAGAAAACTTTTCCACCTTAAAGAGGGTCTAGAGTGGGAAAAGGTTTAAGAAGCCTTGGTTTAGTTAGTCTGTATTAAAGTCAGGAATGGCGCTAGAGTTTTCCCGACCGGGGGGGGGGCGATTTTCCCGACAGGGGGGCACGATTTCCCCGACAGGGGGGGGGGAGGTGTAATGAAATTGGTCACAAATTTTCATCAGATTATTATTTATCAACTACAGTTGAATACCCCGTACAAAAATTTTCCCCGATGAGATATAAAATTTTTCCCCGACAGGGGGGCACAGCATCCCCGACGGCGGGCCCTGGTCCCCCTTCTGGCGCCACCCCTGATTAATGTACCATTTTGAAATGGCATGAGCGTAATTTTGAGACGGACCTCATATATTTGAGCCACGGTCAAACAAATGATGTGGTTAACGTCGGACTATGCATGCTTTACAAAGAGTACTTACTTTGTATGAATCACCATAGCTACTACATAATACCTCATATAATATGTTTCTATATAACTATTTTTAATTGAATTTCCTGTAAGTTATCATTATTTTACCCCTTACTAGTGTATATCGAGCTCAGTTCGTGTATCGATTTATGGCATTTTTACATTTATAATCTAAAATTAAGTCATTCATAAGCGTTATCATTCGGTACAAAAAATGACCGGCAATCCACTAACATCTCAAGTGTTCTGTGAACTCTTAGTTGAATCAATACTGCATTTCCAAATCAGATGGGGGTCATCTAACGGTAGGGAATACTGCATTGTAATGTTTTCCAAGATGGGGGCCCTCAGAATGTTATGGGGTTATGAAAAATGTTCCACCCTAAAAGGGATAGCGAATGGAAAAAGATTTGGAAGCCCTGATTAGAACAGCATTGCGGTTTGAAGATACATGATGACAATTTTGGGACAGACCTCGTAACTTCGAGCTGTGATCAAATGACACATCTTAGATCGGATGATCAATGGCTTACGAAGAGTCCTCATTTCGTGCGAACCACCATGGCCGCTACATAACACCTCCCTGCGCACACACGATTATGCACACTATGTGACTGATCACACACAAAACAGATTTACGGAATCTTCTCGCGAAAAGCTCAGCAGTCGCCCTCCAAAACAGGAACGTAAGACACTGAAGATGTTCCTGCACGCCTGTTCAAACTATTGACAGAGAGAGACTCTGTCAACCCAGCTGCCCGCATTAGGAAGTGACTAGGACCTCACAAACAGGTGGACCAACAGATAAATTGTGAACGGCAACTTCACAGAAATTTCAGGCAAGGCCTTAATGCACTGCGCTCCACCTATTAACTTGTAGCAGCATCCGAAAAAAAGGCATTTCCCAGCGGGTTCTGTAATGAGGAAAGGGGTCCTTCTAATGACTTCCACCCTCTATTATCAGGATAATGTGTTCTTCGATGTACCGCTAGGGAAGATTAAGGAAGATGGTACACCCTTTCTCTTTTTTTGTTTCGTCCACCGAGCGAGGTTATCCAATAGTTGCCGTGAAGCTAATTATTATCATCCAGTGTAAGTGAATCAATTCCATTCACTCACTCTGTTAAGGCTACTTTCGGCGGGGTTCGGATGGTGGAAATGAAATTAAAAGGGCCAGGTAGGCTTATGAAAAAAAGTGATGAAAAAGTAATTAAATGGAAGGTTAGGTCAAAGGCTTATATTTTGAAGCGGGCTAAATGCTCAAGTCAAGAAATGTCTTTTGATTAACTTAGAGGCGGGAAAAAAAGTGCAAAAGCAGAGTCTTCGTTTGATATAAATGATTAAATTTAATGAAAGCTTAAGGATTTTTTGCATCTTTAACGTTTACATTCTTTTCTATGTGAAATTACTCATTGTCCAGATATACCTTTTTCTTATATTACTCATTTTCCTGATATATCTTTTTGTTTCGCGAGTGGACCATTAGAGAAGATTTGTAATAAAGAATTTTATTTATTTTTTGGCAAAATGGAATTTCTATCGACAAACGTTTCTGGACAAATGACGGACTTTCTTACTGACAACAAATAAATAAAAATTATGTTCTTCATATAACATTCTGATCGTGCATGGCCACCAATTTCTAACTGCACATCGTCTTACACAGTGCTGTGAAATCATGACATTTTACTTCTTTCGATTTCATATAACATTCTGATCGTGCATGGCCGCCAATATCTAACTGCACGTCGTCTTAGACAGTGTTGTGAAATCATGACATTTTACTTCTTTCGATATGTGTAATAGGAAAATAAAATTATGTTCTTCATATAACATTCTGATCGTGCATGGCCGCCAAAATCTAACTGCGCGTCGTCTTACACAGTGCTGTGAAGTCATGACATTTTACTTCTTTCGATATGTGTAATAGAAAATAAAATTATGATCTTCATATAACATTCTGATCGTGCATGGACACCAATATCTAACTGCACGTCGTCTTACACAGTGCTGTGAAATCATGACATTTTACTTCTTTCGATATGTGTAATAGATTCCAAAATGAAATCGCCGAGGCGCACATGATGTGCATCACATGAGCGTATATCGATTCTATTGTTGTAAATGAATTAGTTATAGTTTCCAGTATCAAAAGTTATATAATTCAGTGCACATATCAGACCATTATTTTACCCGATACAAGATGTATTACATAGTCCTTAGAAATACATATGAGTGCACAATATTAGGAAAATTGATGCTTTAGAAATACATATTAAATTAACATTTCCTAAAATCTTCACAGTCACGATGACTATTTGACCAAGAAAAAAATACAATCTCGATGCCAAAATTTGAATATATGCAGAAAATAAAGCATTAATTAATTAATACTAAACAAAAAGAAATTAAACAAAAGTTTAAATTACTTAAGAAATAGTAAAAAAATAAAACTTTCATTACACATTGATATTTTACTTATATCCGTTTCTTTTCACTATTGCTTTCTCCTCTTGGATGAATCATTGAAAGCCAGCGTTTCGAATTCCAGCCTTTGGTTTAATTTAGTTTAATTATATTAATGTCCCGTTTTAAAGCAACACGAGGGCTATTTTGGACGGACCCCTCGTAATTTAGAACAGCGGTCAGATGACGAGAACGACAACTGAGCTTTCACCCCCTCTCCAAACTTCCGCACCACACCAGCGGGAGGCCGTTTGGCCAGTACGTATGATTTAACGTGCAACAGGCCCCATACACGTCAGATCTTCAGTGTGATGGGGCCTATTTCAGGCTCTGGAGAAAATGCAGGGAGAAACTTAGTTGGAAATTTCTAAAGTGCAGATCCAACAGTAATAAAAGAAACGTCTTTTTTTACAGCTACATTTTTTAAATATTTCTCAATGAGATCTGGACTTATGACCATTTAATTATATAAAAGACTAGACTTTTCGCTATAAAATAATTTGAAAAATTATTTATTAAAAATATTGCAGATATTATAAATTTCTAAAAGGTAATCACAACTATTTTTTTTCTTCAGCAGAAACATACTCTTTCAATGTTATTTAAAAAGATTAAATTATTATAACTTTGACTTATCGTTCGTAACAGTTTTCACTTTTTTTATATTTTATTTTTACATACCCACTCATGTGAGCTTCCCAGCATGCATCTTAAATATAAAGTAAACATACTTTTACAAACGTTGATCTTCATATCGAATAGTGTGACTTTAAGTGTTTAATTTGCAATTTTTTAGGAAAATGTATCCTTGTTATAAAAACTATTGGCCATAAAATTTCTAGTTCTTGGACAAATGAATCAAGGGATAGATAAAAAAAATTAAAGCTATACGATATTATTTTTGCATAAATGTCACAAGATATTACTAAAATGTTTTTCTTAAAAAACTGTTTGGTTTTTTCCTCCATTTTAAATATTTATTATGTTCAGTTTGTAAGCATATTTTTATTAACGTCTGACAAAAACCTGACGGCAATTTATTCATTATTATAAGAGAGTAGGTTTTCCGATGGATGGCAACAGCCAGATGTTATCTTGCTTTGAATTTGATTTAAAAACTAGTACTGCGGAGCGAAGTTACGGGGTACGCAGTTACGATAAGTTAAGGAATGTATTTGTTTTTAATCATTCAATAAACGTTTATTTGTCTTTAAAGATAGCCTTATGAATGTCTAATTTTAACAGTTAAATATACAAGAAGCCAACAAGTTATATAAGTTAAACAGAATTACTAATACTCAGTAGTAAATTGGGATTAGCGGTATGATTGTTGCAGCGAGTCATTAAACGAAGTGCTGTAATTAATTTTGAAGTATATACATCTTTATTTTTGTTGATATTCTTATATTAATATGAAAAAAATACGATTGCTATTTTCATTCATTAGTTCTTGGATATCCAAATCAGGTTTTAATTTTCATTAGTAAAATACCAATACTTGATAGATCATGAAATAGTTAATTTGACCTCAGAATTAGAGACAAAGAAGATCACAGGAAACAAGAAAATACGGCCAGCAGAAAGCGGAAAGAAAAAGAACACACACTACTTTACATGATGTTCTAATATCTTCTGCGCTGTTACATGATATGCTATTCAAAAAGATTAATTTATTATTACTCTGTCTCATCATTCGTAATAGTTTACATTTTTAAAACATGATAATGTTTTTAGGTTGGCATACTTTCTGTACACTGGGAGTGGTATAGGGTGCTTTAAGCACAAAATGCAACGATCTACGGGCAGACCGTTGGGCGTAGAGTTACCAAATTTGGTACGTAATTATTTCTTGGGTCGCATGATAATGTTTTTAGGTTGGCATACTTTCTGTAAACTGAGAGTGATATAGTGTGCTTTAAGCACAAAGTGCAACGATCTACGGGCAGACCGTTGGGCGTAGAGTTACCAAATTTCGTACGTAATTATTTCTTGGGTCGCATGATAATGTTTTTAGGTTGGCATACTTTCTGTAAACTGAGAGTGATATAGTGTGCTTTAAGCACAAAGTGCAACGATCTACGGGCAGACCGTTGGGCGTAGAGTTACCAAATTTCGTACGTAGTTATTTCTTGGGTCGCATGATAATGTTTTTAGGTTGGCATACTTTCTGTAAACTGAGAGTGATATAGTGTGCTTTAAGCACAAAATGCAACGATCTACGGGCAGACCGTTGGGCGTAGAGTTACCAAATTTGGTACGTAGTTATTTCTTGGGTAGTAGGTGTTGACTAAAGGGGTTTTCAAACTTTTAATTAGTTTGTTAATTAATTAAAATTATTCGAAATTTTAATGTTTTTCCATCATAACTTCGGAGCATATTATCGTACAAAAATCATTTTTACACCTAAATAAAGTCTGAAAAATTAGCTTTTCGATTGTACCAATTTTATTTCCGTGCATTTTTTTAATTTTAACATTTTTTTAAAAATTTTTAAACACAGTTTGTAATAATGCTTTTTATTACTGTGTGTAAGGATATTACCCCAATACCAGTAACAAGATAATATTTTTTGACTGGCACTCTTTCTGTAAGTGGCGTGACGTAAAAATCCTTAGAATGAAGCGGCTGATGATTTCAAACGAGATGAAGATGAGACAGACGAATCAAGCCAAAAACATAAGACAGACGAATCAAGCCAA
>BGPR01001339.1:179203-197586 GCA_013235015.1 Araneus ventricosus | reverse complement strand
CTTTTCCGAAAATTTATAGGTATTCTTTCATGTTAATTAATTGATTCATTTTTAGATAAACGTCACAATTTAAAGTTTCGCTAAAATTAGTGGAGACGAGTTCCCGTTTTGAATTGTTTCTAGATAATGAGAACCACACCTGAGTAGATATTTGTTCTACAAATACACCAAAGTGTGGAAACATTCGATCTCTTACCAGCCTTAATGTACATTAGATCTACAAACACGAAAATTTTCTGGTAGAATGGGATTTCGAACCCCTGAACTTCTGGCGAAATCTTCCAGCCATGTAGCAAAGGACACGATTAAAATTTGGGAGAAAATATGCACAGCTATTCGGTAATTTGGACCAAAATTCTTCATTGATAAAATTATTCATAATTCAGTTTAGTTTGAAGTCCGATTTTGAAGCTACATGAGGCTTGTTTTGGGAAGGATTTGTAATTTTGAATCATGGTCAAATGATAAGGACGATACTATAGCTGTCACGTCACTCTCCAAATTGCCACGCCTCAGCAACGAGAGGTCGTTTGAAACCTCGACGGCAGATTTAATGCACACTAATCCTGCATACATGACGAAATCAGGTCTCGAACCCTTATCCTTCGATTCTGTAGAAGAGACCTTGAAAAGAGGCCAAAGAGGTCTTGCTGTTAAATAAGACAATAGCAGTAGGAACAAGCAGTGTCAAATTTTTCATAGGCCAATCTGGACCATGGCCTAGGCCGCAGCCGTCAGGTAGGTGCTTACACAGAAGATATAATAACCAAATATTTATAAATTTTTAACTATTATTTTTGGAAGGGCCATATGATTTTTTAAAATTTACGTTCGTTGCATTAAATATATTGAGCGATACGTTTTTTGTCTTCTGTGGACTTTGTCGTCTCGTGTGCTTGCATTCTTTGCGTTGAAATAGATTTAATAAGATATGTCCACTTCAATGACCCTTCAAGCCTATTCCCAGACAAAAGCTGAAAAACGAAGAAGTTCTGGTAGGTATTTTAGACGATTTGGAGACATTCGATGGAGTATTTTTGTGTAATGGTGTTCATGTTATGTTATGGTAAACATGGAGTCTACGGTGCCGGCCTGCTTCTCGCCAGTTTTCTTGGCGCAATTTCATTTGCCGTCGCCAAATGCTGTTTTGGATGAGCAGTACGCTTCTTATTGCTCTCTTGCGCATGCGTCAGCTGAAAAGGAGAGATTGAGCACGCAATGCCTGCGGTATTTCAAGTGTGTACCGGGAAAATTTTTTAACTTAAAAAAACATCAGCGGCTTCGCTTTCAGCAATGCAGGAAACTAGTAGCTCCGCTTTTTCATTGAATGTTAGGAATCCAGGTTATTAAAAAAACTCCGAAAACGAGAATTTACGCACGCAATGCCTACGGTATTTCAAGTGTGTACCGGGTAATTTTTTTAACTTAAAAAAGCGTCAGCGGCTTCGCTTTCAGCATAGCGGAATAATCGCAGCGTCGCTTATTCATTGAGAACCGAAACACACAGAATAAAATACACAGTACTGAACCGATATTCAAACCGAAGAATTCCAAACGAAGTTTTATTCAAATTCGAATGAATCGACCAATCATATCGAAAAGATGAACAAAACAGTCCAATCGAAACGAGGCGCAATGATGAGGATAGCGTGATGCTCAAAACACCGATGAAAATATCAATTTCCGCGGATGCGCGCATGATACTCGTTAAAAACATCATTGCGCAACCAAAACAAATGTTCTCTCATCTCCGTTCTTGGCGGCAAAGATTTGGCGATCCTAAGAGGAACGAAGTAGGTGGGCGCCGTAGACTCCACGTTCACCTACGTTATTTCATAACTAGTGTATTTTTGAATTAAAAATTTAATGTGGTTCAAAGATCATAAATACTGTATTCCTGTGCTTATATGTTTCAAAAATAAACTATTGTATATTAAATTGAAAATTATATATTAACTTTTTTGAGACGGGGCGCAGAATATGCTTTGGCCTAGGGCGCAGGAATGAGAAAATCCGGCCCCGGGAACAAGCAACCGAAATGAACTTACGAGGAGTTGGAATTCCACTGCATTCCCCAATTCAGCGACAGCTTCATGTTGCAAGCATGGCACCGCTATGCTTTCCTTCATTTCTAAACTTAGAGACGAATTTTGTTCAGACACTATAAAGAAACAAAAATGTGTGTTAGTAATCTTTGAAACTACAAATCATGTCATAATATAAATGTATTTTGGGAATATTAGGATGCATTTTAGCTTTGCAATAACTGATTATATAAAGCTACTTTCATTACTTATGAAGAATTTATTTTTCCTCAATGCAGTTTGAATTAATGAATAGAGAAGAAGTATAGTTTTGCAATAACTGATTATATAAAGCTATTTTCATTACTTACGAAGAATTTATTTTTCATCAATGCAGTTTGAATTAATGAATACAGAAGAATAACAGTTTTGCAATAACTGATTATATATAAAGCTATTTTCATTACTTACGAAGAATTTATTTTTCATCAATGCATTTTGAATTAATGAATACAGAAGAAGAATAGTTTTGCAATAACTGATTATATAAAGCTATTTTCATTACTTATGAAGAATTTATTTTTCATCAATGCAGTTTGAATGAATGAATACAGAAGAAGAATAGCTTTGCAATAACTGATTATATAAAGCTATTTTCATTACTTATGAAGAATTTATTTTTCATCAATGCAGTTTGAATTAATGAATACAGAAGAAACCATACTTCAGCTATAAGATACTAAATAAAAAATATTATAAGCATGAAAACGTTGAATTCCCCCCCCCCCTTGGGGATCAATTTTTCATGTTCTTTAACAGCAGGGGAAAGAAAATTCATGCAATTTTTAAACGCAACTATTTGTCAGCCTATTCCTTTTTAGATAGTAATATGAAGTCATTCTCCAAAATGACAGCAAAAAGACCCTTTTAAGTTCCCTTTAAAAGAATTCCATAGTATGAACAAAAATAATCCGAAAACGAAGAATTAAATAAAAATTTACTTAAAATTTATCACTTCTGTTAAAATTATGTTCAAGTTAAATATGTATAGATAAATTTTGTATAACGGCTTACACGGGTGATCTTAGAGTCAGGTCTCCAACTCGCAAATCCCCGGTCTTGAAACAGATCTCCCGCCATGAGGCTATCGTAAGTCTCTTTTGTGCGTGACATAGAATATTTTGTCTGCTTCTTGAACTTAAAATGGCTACATTATGATTTTTTTGGTTTTTAATCTTAATTTACCTGATCTTTTATTTTATTTAATATTTATTAGTTTAGTATATCAATTATTTGGAAGTTCTTAATTTGAATAGAAATGCAATGATACGATACAAGAAATATCGACAAACATAGTTCCAAACAGATGCATAAAAAGCAAAATTAAAATTTTGAGCAAAAGATAAAAATAAATAAATAATTAAATGAACTTCACATTCTGTTAATGAAAAGCAAAGAGTGAAAATTAGTTCCAATACAATTATACCAAATACAGTTCATATAAAGTTAACATATCTTCCCTTTCCCTCAAAATTTTCAGTTATTTACTAAATCGCAGAAAAGAATTGTTTTTATTTGCGGAATATCCTGTTTCATTGATGGACATTTTCTCATACTAAACAATACAAGTGAACATTAATGAATTAAGCATAAAGAAAAGAAATAACGAACGCAATTGCTTTTTTTATTCCCTTTCGAACAAAAATTTATCCAGTTCGAAAAGACAGGATCCGAATGAACAACGCCTGTCAAATCCAAACTCATTAAATAATTATCTCCCATTGCGAAAACAATGGTTATTTTAATTAAAATCAAAACGCTGACGTAGGACAAATGGCAAGGAAGCCTTTCTGAAGTGATGACGTCGTTGTCAGGAATTAATTTCATTTTCGAGCATTTCCACCTATTTCCTTTGAGCGCGTTGATTAAAGCGCCCTGAAAAATTTAATGAAGGAATGGGAAAAGGAAAAATTTAACAGATTAACTGTAGTTCTGTAGAAAGAATTCCCCTTTTTAAATGCTGCATGACTTTTTCGTTTGAGGTTGCAGCAGCGCTCTGTATAACCCAACTTTAAACGTGTTTACCTAATGAAGACAATGAAGTTAATTAGGTGGCGGGAAGTCTGAAAATGGTTATTTTCTACAAGTTTTGTTTCACTCTTCTCATTTAAAAAGCCTTTATAAAGTGAAACTTTCCCTTCCCTAATTAATATAATTAAACCCAGTGACATGCTAAGAAAGAAGCATTCTCAAAACTTCCTTTTCATTTGAATTATTTTTTTCCGTTATTATTATTGTTTTATTTATTGGGAAAGGTACCGCAATTCTTTTCCTCTTTTCCCCCGAAGCAGAAAAGTCGGGTTCATTTTACGTTGAGAAACACAAAAGAACACTTTAGAGACGGCGGGAAACAGTTAGTTCCTAAACGGCAAAATGGCGCCCGAGGCATTTTGAGACAGAGCGTGGTTGTTAACAAATGAAAGCGTCAGTGCAAACGATAACGCTGACGTTGCCAAACGGGAATTTGCTAAAATTTTCCTGCGGCTTTCTGATAGCGATAATGAATTGTGACAATCGCAGCAGGACTACGGGCGACGTGAAAACCTCCAATATGTCACGTTTCCATTAGCAAAAAGGAAATATTTCCAACGGCACCGTAATTGTTCCATCGGTCCCAAAATTACTCGAGTATCAGATTTCCTCACCTATTTTGGGGCATTGTTGAGTACGGGCTTAAATTCATTCCCTTTCTCTGGAGGGTACGGATTGCACTTAGCGCTCATCATTTCGAGGGACCTCTGCAATTGTGGAAATAGGATTGAATGCGATATCAATAAATATTTTGAGACGGAAGAAGACTAGGGTTAGCTGAGTTGATGACTTGCAGAGCAAAATGAAAATCAAAAAGACAAGAATCAGTCTCTTGCACTTATTTATTAGAACATATATCTTTTTAATGAATAAATTTTCCATTAAAAATCTAGGCATTTTTTAGAAAATATATGTTTTAATTCATAAATATTCATTATTGAATTCTGTTCGGTGGCGTTCTAGGGGTGGACAAGGGAGCTAGAGTTGCCCCTGGCGCCAGTTTTAGAAGGCGCCATGTAGACAAAACCTTAATGTGTTTGTGCCCCTTTAGAAAATCAAATTTAATAATGATGAGACGCAGTGGCATACTGGGTCTGAAAATAGTGGTTGCTAGGAGTCAGTGAGGGCCCACACATATCTATAATCGTAACATTAATTCTTATATATCTATATAAATTATATATTTAATTTTTAATTTTTTAAATTTAATTATAATAATTTGAATCTATAATATTTAATAATTATATATTTAATTTAATTTTTATTATATATTTAATTTTTCCGCGTCTTTAAAATAAAAACCTTTTAACACCCTTTAATTTTCTACGGTTAAAAGAACGAAATTCTGATTAAAGTTATCTGATTTTAAATTCCGTAAGTTAAATATTATATAAGAAATACGGACCTTGGGTACAGGGCTATTTTATTTATTTGCTTTAGGAAAGCTTACTATAGAGAAAGAGTTCTTTTTCTCCCTCCCACATTTCCTGGGGGCCCAAATTGTTTTCTGTTTAAGGGGGCCCACTTGCCATCGGGCAAGCTGGCAACCTCGTCAGTCCGCCACTGATGAGAGGGTGAAAAAATGACATGATCCGGGCGCCATTTACCATTACAAACCACTGATGACAATTGGGGGAGATATTGAGGAAAAACGTTAAAACTTCGATTAATTTTTTATTAAAAATCTAATAAAATTTTACAAAACATTTTGAATGACCACCTACCGCCTAAGAAGCAACCATGAGCCAAATCTGGTAGCTTAAGGCCCAACGGCCTCCCCTGTAGAGCTTTTTGAACGATTTTCATCATGCATGTTGTATTATACAATTTACAGATAGTATCCGGCCTATAAATATTATCATGATAGTACAGTAGACGCTCGTTATAACGACCACACATTATAAAGACCATTCCATTATAACGACCAGTTATAAAATCCCCAACTGTGTTTCCCTATGCACTCTATGTTATTTTACATCGGTATAACGACCGTCCAGTATCGTCTAATCCCAATACAACGTCCGAATTCAGCGTACACTCTTCCCGGTATTTTTCCAAAATTACTTTGTTTTCTACTCTAAAATCTACACTGGTGTAAAAAATTAAGGAAAATTTCGTAAAATGCGAGAAATGTGCAATTAATACGAAAACTATGCTTCGAAATCAGTTCTGGAGAATTGTGTGACATTCAATCGAGTATCATACACATTTTGCAGTGAAGAGTCGGTCACGCGAGCAATTAGGGGGACCACCAGAAAGGGATGAAGGCGAAAATGGAGTTTCACACATCCTGTTTCATAGAAAGCTGATAACGAGATGCAACTTTTATCAACTGTTATTTTTGATGTGCATAATATTTAAATGCATTTTCATAAACACAGCATAAATATTCGGGAAAATATAAAGGTTTTCTTTAAAAATCCCAAATTTTTCCGCATGTGTTTTGCTTATAACATGCAGAGTTTTCATTCAAATTATACGAAATTTGCAGAACACTCGACAATATGTTTCAGAAGTATTGTATTAAAATCTCAAGTAAATACGTTGAATATTAAAGGAAATATGAGTGTTTGTACTAAATACTTTTTTACTGCGCATGTGCGAGACGCAGCGGAATTTTTCTTTCATAAATTCAAATCCAGATATATAGAGCAACTTTAAAAAAAAATTCAGTTGAATCCCATTAAAATTCAGGCGGATATGGGCATTTCAGTGAGGTGTATTTCAATTTCTCTTGAAGCGAAGCTAAATGATGACGGTTCTTGCACAAACTGATATTTTCTAAACTTGAATATTCGAATGGTACGAAATATTTTACGAAATTTTCCTTAATTTTTTACACCAGTGTATTTTAGAAATCTATTTTTAATTGATAAAATTTTATTTTCAATACCAATGATAAAAAATAATTTGAGTATTTATTTGGAATCTCTTTAAAAATAGCCTATTTTTACGGAACTGCTGAGCGTGCATGTGTACATTTTTTAATTATATCCACTATAGCGACCACTCATTATAAAGACCTTTTGCAGTGGGACGCAGAGGGTCGTTATAACGAGCGTCGACTGTATGTTTTCACTGTTATATCTAATTTTATTGTTGATGCAGTTAGTCTATTCTAGTTTTTTTCATTCTTTCACTTTAGTTAATGCGATTTTAAAACCGTATAGTTTAACTGTTTATTTTAACCAAGTGTTAAGCCAACCGCCATTAAACTCATCAAGTCGACCCAAATGAACCCAGGTTCGAAAGCTGAAAAAAAAATGCAACTTTTTGTTTGCTTTTTCATTTGTCATGCGGTCTGCCGGTACCACCACCTGCTTCGCCCACAACGATTTCATTTCTGTGTGGTTAAAAAAAACACCACCACCACCAGCAGCAATGGAGCGGTTGGTTGTCCGTTAACAAACGCCAGACAGGCCCACTCTCCATCGGGCGCATCAATCTTCCGTGGTAACGAGGGAGCGAGGAACTTCTTAATTGCCTGTCCCTTTTTTAGCACCGGGATGGAATAGCAGGTGTTGAATTGCAGGTGCAATTAATGCAGGCCCCGTGTCTCGGATCGGTCCACGTCTGCTTCCCTTCAAGCCTAATTATGAGTAATGCTGCTGGGATTGCAGTGATAAATGGGCGAGGAAAATGTTGAGGAATTATGGAACAGTGCAGCAGATTTCTCGCTGTGTGCGGATCAACTCGGATTCTCAAGAAATGCAAAATGAATTGAAATGGATTTCAGGCCCGCATTCTAGTTTGTGTATGGCACGGCTGGGATATAAGGATGGTTTCGTTTTCTTTGTACTGATCGCGATAATCACCCACTTAACAACAGAAAAACTGGAATTCAAGTATCAGTGTTCAAACGTCGCTGGAATTTTGATGTGCACTGTTTAATTTCTTGCTAACAAACTCAACCACAGAGAGTAGTTGAGTAGTTAGTAGCTGAACTAAGTTGTGTACAATTTACGGACCCTGAGGGAAAATGCATCAGTAAATTGCTTCAGTAAATATAGAATAATCAATAAAGTAATTTTTATTACTAAGAACAAGATCGTTTCTGAAATCTAGAATTAAGAAATTGGCCATAATGGAATCAATTTACATGAAATCACAGAAGGAACTGTTCATGCATGTGATATCTAATTAAAAAAAATAATATTGTATAACGTTAATAAAAGTAGAATTTAAAATATTGTATTTATTGTATTGTATAGTATGATATAATATTCAGCATCTTAAAGAATAATTGTTCCAGCGGAGTTTTTTAAAATAAAACCTCAAATCAAGTGATATCTTGAGTTAAAATGAAGTTTTTTATAAAACACATTGTTTTTATAATATTTATGAAAATTTAGTATCTCGGAAATATTGTTATATACTATACAATACTTTGTTACGGTATTCGGTGTTCCTCAGTGTTCATAATATTGTATAACATTGTGCAAATATTAAACAATATTTCTGTGCTACTGGGGACACGTTGTGTAACACTGTGCTGAGTGGTTTTCTTTATCGTTACTTCCAGCAAAGTGCAGAATGGATTCCAAAATTAATTCAGTGAATTTCACGCTTACCACGTGAACAGGAATTGATACTTCTGGTTAGACTTGATTTGTAACAATAAATTGTTCTGTTTTGAAAACACACACAATGACAATGGTTCAATTTTGTTTGAAGTTACTTTTAAATTTTCATTTTTTTTTACACTCGAGATAGTGAAACCAACTCTCTTGACTTGCAATTAAATTCTTTGTTATTTCAGTTTGTGGTAATATTTGTTATTTAAAGAGCGTTTATATACATATTAAATAAAAATAAACAAAAAATATCTGTCCTTAGTTCCAGATTAAGCCGTACTCATAACCAAATTTAGCTGGGCTCATACAGAACGGATCACTAATTTTCTCATTTAAAAATGGTGTAAAAACTGAAAAAAGAAAAGTACAATGCATTTAAGTTTGAATTATCTACTCTGTATTTGAAATTTGTACACCATAAGACATATACAAAAATTTATTCGAAAGAGCTGAAATAAGTTCATTAGTCTACAGATGAACTTTACTGTTCGACTAATTTCGCGATTTAGTGTAAATCAGACTTATGCATAGAATTCAATATCGAAAAAATTAGCCAATAAAAAGTTTAAAATTTTCATGAAACAATTTGAACTTAACATTTTTTTTTTTTTTGTAATTCGTAAGATTTTTAATCAACATTTTCGTCTAGTTTATGGTATATTTAAAGAATATATTAATGAAGCATTTAAAGTAAATTATTAAGGAAGATATATTCGTAAAGAAAATGTTCGCAAAAAAGTAAAATAAATAAGTAAAATTAAATCCTTCTAAGACACAGGAGATGAAGTTTATGTTTAATTCACAAGAGAAAAAACAGAGGATATTAGAATTTCTTCCAAGAGCGGAAAAAAATGAATATATTTTTTAAACTCCAACTTTCATTAACCGTACGTTTCTTCCGACGAATTCATTTGCATTGTAAATAGCTTTTATAAAAATAATTTACAAAAACGCGGAAGGGGTGGACGAAGAATTAAATATAATGGGATTATAAATTTAATCTATTTCAAAACTAGATTTAGAATTCATTTCTGTAATTCCATTCCTTCGCATATTCGAAAACGCTGGCAAAATTAGTTTTCATAATAATCGGTTAATTCGTTTAGGCAAAAAAGGACAAAACAAAACAAAGGACAAACAAAGCGATGCGAATTCTTTTGTCATAAAGAAAATTCTCTTCAATCACACTTTGATGCATTTTTTTCCCAGTAGCCTTTTTTCCGGAAAACAGAAATTCCGAAAAACTTAACTTTTTACCCAAGAAAATAAAGCAACAAAGAAGAGAGCGCATTCATGCAGACTACGCTTGATTCCACATTTCCGCTCGAATTGAGAATTACCAACACTAGATGGCGCTGCTTTTATGGTAATGGGTTGTGCACTCGCTTTGTCGGCTTCTTCGCCGTAAATAATAATGATCCCGAAAAAAATTAAGAGAAAAAAAAGTAATTCGGGATTTTGTGATCGACTGGTTTGCTGTGTCGACCTTTTTCATTTCCGGTTGTATGCTGATTCATTAAGCCAGAACCGGAAATTGGGTCCCCAGCGGTTTTTTGGCTTCCACGCCCCACTTTATTTAATGGACTTTTGTTTGTTCGAACGCTTTTAAAACTGTTACCCGCAATTATTGGACGAAGAAGTAATTTTAAATGTGTTTTGTCATTGCTTAATTGGGCGTGACAATATTTGATGGCTGTAATATGACATCAGACATCAGTCTCTACTTTTTTGCATGCACTTTTTTTTCTCTCTATTTTAGAACTTCCTTCCCTACACTTCCAACAAATTTGAGTCCCACTAATCCGGACAAGATGGGACCGGACCCTGTTCGGATTAAATGAAATTTGCCTAAAAATGTACGTAACGCAAATTTTAGATGTGTAAAACCATAAAAATCTATGTTTGTTCCACATAAGTATATACAACTTTTCTTATAGCTTAATTTTAGTTTTAACACTACTGCATACAGTAGTATTGAAAACTAAATAGCTAAGTTTTTAACCTACGAACTGACATAAGTTTAACAAAACGAAGCACGTTTATACATATTTAAAATTTATTGGTTGTATATTCTGATTTTTAAAAATCTCGTCCGGATTAACCGGATGTCCGGACGATTAGGGTCCGGATTAGCGGGATACAGAGGACCATCACAGCAAATACAACTCTCCCAACCTAACACATTTATCGCAATGAACAAAGCTCGTTCGCAAGAAATGTATATAAATCACTTTGGACGCGTATGATTTATTTAATGTTATTTATTATACAGTAAAACTTTTCTAAGCGGCCACCCCTACTAAGCGGTCACCTCTCTCAACGACCACTTTTGTTTGGCACGGGATTTTTGATCCATAGACAGAATGTTAAAATGACCCCTTGGAACGGCCCCTCAGACCCCTTGGAACGGCCCCTCAGACCCCTTGGGTCGGCCCCTCAGACCCCTTGGAACGGCCCCTCAGACCCCTCTGAGCAGCCGGGCTATCACTGATTCAACAGCAATGAAATCCATTCCTTTCGTCTCGCTGATATTGCAACTTTTATTTAGAGAAAAAAAGAGGAGAGTGAATTAAAAATAAATACGCTCAAAAACTACACTGGAAATCAAATCGGAATTGATCATTCCTTTCCCTATGTTGAGAGAAAAAAGGAACTTTGACCTTTATGGGGATGGGGCGTTCAAGAGTTTCTTGTGCCTTTCATGCACTGATTAGGACTCTGACAAAGAAGCTGCTGATATGGGTTGCGACCGTTTGCAAATGAAACTTTCAGATCAACAGAATTTAGGAAAAATAGATAATATTATTGTCCTTTCCTCAACAACTAAAGATGAATCGATTAGGGTTTTAATTTACTTTTCTAATTAAAAAATTTTAAAAAGTTACCTCCGAGAAAGCTGAAAGATCCAAGAAAACCCAAATTGCATATTTAAAAAAAATCAAACGAAGTACATTTTTCTTTAGATAATTCTTAAAATTTACTTTGTCAGAAATGATGAATTAGGGCTTCTGAGTGGTCAATTTTTCTTGGAACGGAGAGAGCTTTCATTATATTTATATTGTTGCAAAAATCGTCCTGTGTGTGACGGTGACAACAGTCCAACAAGCAGGTAACGGAGAAAAATACTGTATTCTCGAATATTCCGGAAAACCGGAAGCGCAGGTAACAGTAAAAACAGCGCTTGCACAAATTAGCAGTACAATCAGACATCAGTTCACTAATAAGAACAGAAACAGCACTTTCAATACCGCTTGGTGTCCAACAACTTACTAGCTCGCACAGCGGATAAAACTCCAAGAGAAATTGCAAAGACGTTAGCGCTCAAAGGCGATCCCAGTCGATCAACGCACTCAAAGTCAATCAACACTCACTGTGATCCGAGCACAGTTTACTAATAGTCTTCCCCACAGGCCATAACGTCACATAGAATCATCTGGATAAACCCGGATCTCGGCCTCTAATAGAGATATCGAGAAAATTCCAGTACTTTTGAGATCCCACATTTCGACGCCAAATCTGCTAAGATGGTCACCAACTTTGTCGCCAAGGTCGTGGGTCGATGGCTCCATTTCCCCGGAATTCCCATACATACCCCTGTAGAACTCTTTTCCCAACCATAAGACTAACATTGTTGGGAAACGACATTCCATGTTCGTAACAATATATATTCTATGCCCTGAATCTATTCAAATAAGGAATCTCATATAAAAAAATATATAGCGTTTATATTATATTATGTTATATATATATAATATAACATAATATATTTATATATATATATATATATATATATATATATATATATATATTATATTATATAAATCTATATTATATATATGAATTTTAAATTATTTATGTTTATATATATATATATATTGTTATAATATTTAAAAATATATAATAATACAAGAGGTAGTAAAATGGTGCCTCATATAAATGTGTTAAGAGGTTTCAAATTATAGTTAGTGGGAAAATCTAAATTTAGCTGGTAAAAACCCACGACGACTACATACTGATCATTCTCGGATACGGAAACCCTCGGCGCTTAATTGCGCATGCGCCAGGCGAAGTTGATTTCATCGAAATAGGGTGAAGTGAAAAATGGTGGGGGAGATGTTCACATTTTACGCAGAATTTTATTTCATTTACTGATTTGCTGCAAAGACTAACTAAAAGCCTTCCTTAAATTGGCATATGTATCATGCTGCCCACGGCAACCCACAGAGAACCCAGCTTTTTGTCATGATCTGGAAATAAAAATCTCAAGTACATGTTTTAAATGTGAAAATGTTTACAATAGTTTTGTAGCACCATTTTATTTCTTTTCAAATTGATGATAAATTGTAACGTTAATTTGCTGATAAATAAAATGTATATATGTATTTAATTGTTTGTGATTTTATTTCTAACTCTTCTTAAGTCAAGGTATTTTTTATATAAAATGTGCTTTTACACATCTTATAGTTTGCTGGGCATAATTAAAATTTATTTTTAAAGTCATGATACGATTATGTTTATAAGTGACTATCTACATTTTAATATTATATATATCCTAAACATGAAGTATGAATTTTAAATGATTTAATTTGTCCTCAAGTATTGAGTTTAAAGCTATTGCAAATGAACATTTTTTCAATAAGTATTTTGTATAGGTCGCAGTAAGATGTATTTAACTATTTTATTTCTAAAATAAAACGAAAACTTTTAAAGTTGACAAATGACATTTCTTTTTTCACGCAGCTTTTCTTCCCTAACACTTTAGATTCTAATTTATGTACTATGAAAAAAACAATATTCATCAGGGAAAATAATAAATCTTGTTTAACAATTGACATGGTATATAGTACTGATTATCCAAATCAGTCGTGACTGAGGGGACAACATGATTCCATTAAGCGAAGGTGCGGGTTTCCACAGAAGCAGTTAAAACTTTATGATGCAAAGATTGAAGAGGCGGAATATTGCCGCAAGGATACCTAAACTATAAATGATCACTTGTAATTTAGGTATATCTTTGTAGAGGTATTCCAATTCTTGTAGTGGAACACGCACCTCAAGATTGGTTATCTCCTGATAAAGAATAATAAAGACATACACACTAGGAGTAATGTTTTAGCATGTGGTGTAAGAGTTTTGTAAAGGCTGAAAACACTTTTTTTTTCTTGGGGGGGGGAGAATTTTGAAATTTATTCGTATTTTATGTTTGGATTATTTACAGAAATAGAAATGACCCAATCTTTATGATTGTGCGTAATGTCACATATTATAAATAAAACAAAGTTACTACAAATATCTAAATACAATTTCAAACTTCATTTTGAAGCAAATCATTGTTTTGACTTTTATCATGTTAAAGTAAGTAATTTGAATTGTTTTGTTACAATGCTCTATGCTACATTAAACTGATAACAGCACTGTTTAATACAAAACGTTATGTAGAACTAATGGAATTTCATTAGTCGAATATGTAATATTTTAGTCGCCCAATGATAATTTTAGTTTAAAAATTACATGTTAAGGCATGTTGATATTTCCTGATAATGTGACGTGATCAGACTATTTTTGGTTGAATTTGCTTTTAAATAACGCTAATAAAAATATTAATGCAAATTCCATTTCCATCCTCTAAACACCAAAACTGCATTGAGTGTTTATTTAACTTCTACAAGTTATCCACAAAAATATAGTATTCATATATATTTATGGCAATCTCGATCCTACATGTATAATTTCATAAAAAAGGGAAAGTAATCTTCAGGTAAGCAGTTTATTAATCATGTAAACATTGTCAATATAGTTCCTTCCTACCAAAGTTTCCAAAATTCTCGGATTTATTCCGGCATTTCAAAACTCCAGTTTTTTGATGTTGAAAATCTAAGTGTATAAGACCTAAAAAATAAGAAAACTTGGTTGGGCCATCGTAGGTTCATATAGAAAACTTGGTTGGGCCATCGTAGGTTCATATTGGAAAACTTGGTTGTGCCATCGTAGTTCATATTGTAAAACTTGGTTGGGTCGTCGTAGGTTGATATAGAAAACTCAGTTGGCCCAACAGTTAGCAACTCAGTTGGGCCATCGTTGGAGAAGGGTTGGTTGGGTAACTGTAAGACAGAGTGCCAATCCGTACCGTTGGCCAACCGTGGATGGCAACGTAGGACCCACTGTATGCCAACGATTTGTATTACTTGGGAGAGGTCACGATCTAACAATCAACTTCGGAAATAGGGCTCATCTCATTTATTGTCTGTCACCCCTTTCCGTAGAAAAATCATCGTCCAAAAGTTCTACTCTCAGGTTTTTAAAACGAAAATTACCTATTTGTAATAAGTTATTCCTCATTGATTGTATAAGGATATAGAAAACTCAGCTAAGAGTTTGAAAATTCCGCCATGAAATATCGCGAAATTATCTGTAGTGTATGACAACTCAAGTTGACTGTACATGAAAAGCTATTAGAGTTCTCATCGCCTATGAATGACGCATTACGTGTTTCTATGCGCTTGAGGGTCATAAAAAGTGATTAATGAAATCAGCAACTCTTGTTTTAAATACAGAATTGTTACTCTACGTACTCCTTGGTGTAAGATTTTCTGGATGACAGTAAGAAGAGAATTCTGCGTACTAGGATAAGTAAAGTAAAATTTACATAAATTGAAGTTATTTATATTAATTTACTGTTTTATGAAATACTGCCATGTTGCCGATCTGAACGGCAAGCTCTCGCCGATTCAGCTTGCCTTAATCTTAGAATTCTTATTAAACACGGCGGGGAGTGCCACCTAGCGGCACGGCGTACAATGATATCCGTTATGAGTTTCTTTACACACAACAAATGCCTGGCTAAATATATCAAAAGATTAGGAATTTTTTGACCGATTTTTATGGATTTGAAATTATGCGAATCCGCTTCATAATAAAAATACTACGCAGCAAATCTGAAGATAAATTTCTTTAAAAATACGCCATAAGTTGATTAAGAAATTAATATTTAATCCCTTCGAGTACAATGACGTATCGAACTCATGCATCAAATTACAAAATGTTTGATAGTAGCAATTAATAATTTAAAAGATGTAAATAATTCACCCGGACAAACCCAAGTTTTTTAGGTACTCTTCGTGTCCATATATGGATTAAAATGATAATAATTGTCCTGAATAGGATGCGTCATCGCGCCAACTATGTGTTTATTAGATGGAGTGTAAGAGCTTAAGGCTCTGACCCTCCGGTGGATTGCAGTTTTTAATCAACTGGACGTGATGAATTTTGAATGACCTCTAAATAAAATACTGCTAGAGAATTTAATTTTAAAGGCGTCATCTGTTTAGGAGGTTAAATAAATTCGGACATCAAATGGGTTAAGAATCTACTGCGAAAATGGCCCTAAATAATGCAAACGTAATTATTCTGATTAGTTTATATGATTTTTTATTCATAGGAAAATCACTCCTAATTTTATATCTCTATTCAGTAGAATGAATTATATTTTTAATGAAAACATTCATTTTAACAGTCTAAAAGAAGTAAAAGAAAAATAACTTCTATAGCAGTTACAAAATAATTCACCAGAGGATTTTAAAGGAATGAAGGAAAACTTGGCTATTTCGAAATCCTATACTGTCAAAAGAATTTCTGGTTTTTCAATTAGATGAAAACACGAAATTGAGAACATTTTGAATTACAAATCAGTATTTAAAAGGAAATCAAAAATGAATTAAATTCTTCTTAAAATGAAGGAATTCATTTTCAAGAAGATGGCGACTAATCTACCGGAAGTTCTGAATCTCGAGAAGAAAGAAGAATCCAAATAAAAAAATACTAGAGGAAATTACTATTGTTCTCAAGAAATGAAAAATCTTCGATTTAAATGTAAAATGATTGTTAAAAATAAAAATTTAATTTTTCTCCTAAATCCATTCTCTGCATTATCAAGTTAATAAGAAAAATTTTCATCAAATCGAAGTTTTCACTCTAAGGAAGTTGATATATTTTTCTTATCAGATATAAATTTATTTTCATAAAAAAATACCGATAATAAGAAGGGAAAATGTGAGAAAATTAAAAAAAGAATGAATTTTAAGCTACTAAAATGATTAATACATTGCATGAAAAGTTTTTTTCAAATGTAAATATTTTTAAAGTGCTTAAAATAAAATTTAACGAAAGAAAATCATGGATTGAGTGGTGGCGAACTTATAACCCGCGAGTCAGACACTGACCCTCGAATTGATTTATCATAAAAGAGAGACAATCGAAAATATTAAAAAATTAAAGTATAAATATCGAACGTCGAATTTATAAAATATATTCATTACCAAACAATTTTATATGAATGAAGAAACTTGCTAATGCTTTTTTAAGATGTTTGGGTCCACAAAATCGTGTCGAAAATTATTTTCCTCGACGAATTTTGTAAAATCTACCAAGAGAAAGGAACTTGGAAATTGACCGAGAAATGCGTTAAACTAATGAATGGAATATGAACTCAGTAGAGACTATCTGAAAAAAAACACAAATTTTTGAAATGAAAAATTATCAAATTTTTGGTGTTTCCTAATTATTGGTACCCTTTTTACCCCCTCCCTTTTCAAGTGACGCCACTGACTTACTGTCCCACGGGCGAGTATTGAAAAAATAAATTGAACACATTTGGACCCATTTCTCAACAAGGTTCGCCATCACTGATATAGACCATCATCACCTCAGCATTCTATTTTTGGTGTTTCCGAATTATTGGTACCCTTTTTTACCCCCTCCCCTTTCAAGTGGCGCCACTGACTTAGTGTCCCAAAGGCGAGTATTGAAAAAATAAATTGAACACATTTTGACCCATTTCTCAAAAAGGTTCGCCATCACTGATATAGACCATCATCACTTCAGCATTCTATTTTTGGTGTTTCCGAATTATTGGTACCCTTTTTACCCCCTTCCCTTTCAAGTGGCGAGACTGACTTAGTGTCCCACGGGCGAGTATTGAAAAAATTAATTGAACTCAATTTGACCCATTTCTCACAAAGGTTCGCCATCACTGTCATAGACCACCATCACCTCAGACATGCAAGGTATCAGTACAGATGAAATATTGAACTGTATGCTTTATTGTTTGTTATGCATCTTTATTATTTGTTAACAAAATTAATGATTAAAATAATCTTGATTTGATTAATAAAATAATCTTAACCCTGAAATGCAATTTCAAAGTATTAAAGTATTTTGTTTCTGTTTGCTGAATAACTATTTCGAATGAATAATTTTTATTTATCGTTAATTAATGTTTCATTCACTTATTTGGTTGATAACTTTGGCATTCACTGTATCAGTGCTGTTGTATCACATTACGGATGGCGCCAGTGGGGTGTCCGGGGGGGGGCAGGACCCACCTGTCGGGGATGCTGTGCCCCCCACCCGTCTGTGGAAAATTTTTGTACCCTGTCCACGCAACGCGCTATTCAGAGATAAATATAGATCTGACGAAAATTTGAGAAGGTCATCATTATGCCCCTCCCCTTGTACAGTAGGTCGTGCCCCCTGTCGGGGAAACCATGCCCACTTGGTTAACTCTAACGCTCCTCCTGTATCACATTGGCACGTCGATACCAAAACATGCTGGAATGCAATTTCTTAAAAGGAGACATATTTCTTATTAATTTTTCTACAGCATTTTATACAAGGGATAAAACAGTAGAAAAAAAGC
>BGPR01001339.1:159975-177520 GCA_013235015.1 Araneus ventricosus | reverse complement strand
ATAGAAAATATTAATTAGTCGTATAGAAAATATTAAATTTGTCTTATAGTAAATATTAAATTAGTCGTATAGAAAATATTAAATTTGTCTTGTAGTAAATATTAAATTAGTCGTATAGAAAATATTAAATAATAGTCGTATAGAAAATGTTTGGCATCCTCGTAGGACATTTCAGTTCACTGCATTTACTCTAAATAGAAGAAACCCACTCGTCAGACTGACTGAGAGTTACAAAAAAATTTGATGGGAGAAGGGTAAAAAAATAATTTAAATTCCATACAAAAAACTTCAAACTTGGCACAGATTTACCCCTTTTTTCACTTAAGATATCTGTGAATAGGCATCGGTGAAAGTACTTCATGGAGCTGAAAGTTCAGAACTTGAACTGACAATACAGGTGATGTATTTGTCCAGAAATTTCTTTTCTATTAGCGTGAGTGTAAGGGTTTTCGTTAAAGAGATTTTGCTAGAGATTTGTTTTTTTAAAGAAATCCCCGATATACGTAGAAAGGTCTTCTGATAAAGAAATACAGTTGACCTCTTTGCGTACAGTGACGTGTCTGACTAGAACGTCGAATTACAGGATTTTTGATATTGAAATCGGTAATTAAGTCAATGTTGCAATTAATTTAGAAGGCAAAATTCATTTGGATACACATAAGTATTGCAGGTGTGCTTTACTTTCTTATATTGATTGAAATAACAATAAACGCCAGAAATAGAATGTGTCATCTGCATAGGAGGTTAAATAAATTCATAGGTGAAAAGGGGTTAATTTAAAAGAAGTTTACTGATATTCGATTACAAGAACTATTAATTATATCCATGTATGACACCGTTAAAATGAATTCTTTCACTTTAAAAGTTTAAATCTTGGTTACTATACACAATAACAGATTATACTAAACATAATATATGATTATTTCATATGAATGGCGGGGGGCTATTTAAGAAAGCTTGTTCCTCAGAGCACACAAATTAAAATTGGAGTCAGTGACAAATCAAAAAATAAGTCAAACTTACAGTGCGCAAAAAGCTATGAACCAGCTGTAGCTAATGAATAATGTAATACGTGTTAGCTATGAACGAGTTGTAGCTAATGAATAAAGTAATACGTGTTAGCTATGAACGAGCTGTAGCTAATGAATAATGTAATACGTGTTAGCTATGAACGAGCTGTAGCTAATGAATAAAGTAATACGTGTTAGCTATGAACGAGCTGTAGCTAATGAATAATGTAATACGTGTTAGCTACGAATGAGCTGTAGCTAATGAATAATGTAATACGTGTTAGAGCTCTAGAAAGAACTTGATGAACAACTTTCGTTTTAAGGTATCCGAACACGTTGAAAAGTCGATTTTCGACCAAAATTCCCATTTTTTAATTTCTGATGATTTGGATAGTTTATTCATCTACCTTTCTAAAACATATTTACTTTTGTCAGTACGTTAATTAGAAGATGAGATATTAATTGTTTTATAACAAACCGAAAACCGAAAGTGCATGGGTGTTTAATTAACTGGAAGTTGTCATTTAAAGGACAGAATCCTGTCAAAGATTCTTTTAAACTGCATTTTTTCAAGTTAATATGATGTTTGCATTTTTTCAAGTTAATATGATGTTAGTATATTTTTAGGAATTTTTTTTAAAGTTTAGATACTTAATTTAAGCGCGTGGCAAAACTAAAATTTGATTTTTCTCAAAACTAGATGTTATGCATAATTTTCACACTTCAAACATGGTAATTCAAGATATTATCATTCGATTGTTCTGAAATTTTGTGAATACTTTCTTCAAATGTGTCTCTAGTGAATGTACTAGAATAATGTATATTGTAACAATATTTTTTTAATTATGGTCTTTTATCTGAAAAATGACATGAAAAATTTGCTGAAAATCTTATAATGATTGTTCGATTAGCTCTAAAATTTTTATTTATTCTAAGAATGTTAAGATTCTAGTACAAGCACTAGTCCATGGTATGTAGTTTATTTTAGTATTAGTTTTATTTGAATTATTACAAAAGTTTGACCTCTAGCATGTTTGAAGTTTTTGGGAATTTCCTCTAAAAAGCAGCAGAAACTCAAAAATTTTGTAAATTTATAATAATTTATACTCAAAAATCATGCTCTAATATTAATCTTTATTAAATTCGAATCTAAAAAACATATTTTGGTGTTTCTATTTCACAATTTAAAAAAAAAAAGTGCTCCGAACGTGTTCGGATACCTTAACCCCTTCAGACCTAGCTTCCGGTGTACTGCACATAAACTTTGAACTACTTTTATTAATTCAATATCTACTACTAATAAAGGAGAATGTCTGTGTGTCTGCGTGTGTGTGTGTTGGCGCTCTACAGGACAGACCGCTAGACTTAGAGCAACGAAATTTGGGCACAAACATACTTTGGAGGCTGGGAACTCAAGAATTCCGTTGTTTTTAGTATGCATATTTAAATCTTTTCAGGTAATCTTTTCAATTACATATAATTTTCGAAAATAAAATCGGTTCGGATTAACCGGAATGTCGGATTAGCGGGGTTCTACTGTAGTTTAGTGTCTTCGAAAACACATAAGTGCACAAAAATTCAAAACTCTGGCGCATCAGGAAGTGAAAGAAAAATCAATTACACAATTCCATCTTAACGAACTTGAAACAAGTCAAAATGTGGAATAATGGCAATTTCCCCTCATAAATAATTCCTGAAATTTGTCTAAAATGGTACGTTTATATCCTAATAGATGTATAATAAAATAACTTCTAATATCATACCAAAAACGATGAAGTATTCTAGTAGCATCATGGGAAGCACCCCCTCCCCCAATCCAATTGTGTAACTTTTGTTTTTTTTACCGAGCAAACAGTAGATATACGAGAGGCAGCTGAAATTCAAAAAGATAAAAGTCAAAGAGAAGGGGAAAATAAAATAAAGGCGGAAGGCATCTGAAACATGGCGCACGTCAGGTTGAGACAAGCGAGTGGAAATTCGATCCAAACATATTGTTGTAATAGATTAGTTCAAACGACAATCTTAATAAAAAGGGGAGACAGTGAAAGCCAGAGATCTTTTGAAGGCCTTTTGCTAGCATTTCCTTCTCTTTCACCACAGCCAACAGCCACAGTGTCTGCTGCTTTCAGTAGCTATCTGCCTTTACGAATATATATAAAAGATTTTTTTTAAAAATTCAAGATTGTTGATATTTGAAGACGTTCCAACTTTGCGTCCATTTTCGTGTCCGGTCATCAAATAACAGCTTGTTTAGATATAAAAGAAAACTCAGTGGAATGCCAGAAAAGTATGATAAGTAATAGGCAGTCGTAAACGTTATACAGTCGACGCTCGTTATAACGACCACACATTATAAAGACCATTCCATTATAATGACCACACATTATAAAGACCATTCCATTATAACGACCAGTGATAAAATCCCCAACTGTGTTTCTCTATGCACTCTATGTTATTTTACTTCTGGTATAACGACCGTCCAGTGTCGTCTAATCCCAATACAAAGTCCGAATTCAGCGGACACTCTTCCCGGTATTTTTCCAAAAAGAAAACGTTTCTAAACTTAAATGACCTTGATTATTGTATTGCCTAGATATCGTAGATCTTTAAATTACCACTCACCAGAGCGCGGAAATTAGAATAGCCTAGAATAAAAAATATTTCAAGTGCTATTGAGACTTTAAAATGTTTTATGAAAGGTAAGAAAATACAGAACATTAATTATCATCTTTAACTGAAATGGGAAATTATGTTTTGCAAAAATCACATATGCAGAAAAGACCACCAACCATTTCTGATTTTTTCGTTAGCAAATAAATGTTTCGAAAGTGTATAGCACCCTTTATTTTTCACTTTAAATTCCCTTTTAAAAATATATTTTTAATTGATAAAATTTTATCTTTAATACTAGTGATCAGAAATAATTTGAGTATTTAGTTGGAATCTCTTAAACAATATTTTTACGGAACTGCTGAGCGTGCATGTGTACATTTTTTAAAATTATATCCACTATAGCGACCACTCGTTATAAAGACCTTTTGCTGTGGGACGCAGAGGGTCGTTATAACGAGCGTCGACTATATTAAGCTCATATCCTGTATTTCATTTGGTTAGAGTAATCGGAATTTTCCTAGATATGATGCTAACTAAAGTGATTAGACCTCTTCAATTTTCTGGGTTCCGATTTCTTATTGTTTGTCCCAGTTTGAATAAAAAATGTCCCGGATTGGAAAACTTACGAGAATTTTACTTCGAAGTTACTAGCTCATATTCAGTAAGTTTAAAAAGAAGTTAACATATTTCATAGAAATTTCTTCCTGGCTTTCGCGATACATAGAATATGTGTCACCTTAATATAAACAATGTGAGTAAAAAGTATCAAATTCAATATGAGTAAAAAGTTACCAGGTAACACATATTAATAATCGTCGCTTAACAAGCAACACCACCTATCTCAATTTTTCAAATTTTACAAGAGAGAGGAAAAAACTGAATGTTTCGCAACCAGTAACGAAAATTTGACTTTTTTTCGCATTTAGTAGGAACACAAAACCGCTTGTTCATGCAAAATATGAAAAAAATCAGAAATATTCTTTATTGATCGAAAAAAAAATCAGAAATATTCTTTATTGATTGAAAAAAAATCAGAAATATTCTTTATTGATTGAAAAAATTATAAATATTCTTTATTGATTGAAAAAAATCATAAATATTCTTCATTGATTGAAAAAAAATCAGAAATATTCTTTATTGATTGAAAAAAATTAGAAATATTCTTTATTGATTGGGAAAAAAAATCATAAATATTCTTTATTGATTGAAAAAAAATCAGTACTTTTTCTCTCGTGAAATTTCGAAAATTGAGATAGGTGGTGTTGATTGCTAAAAGACGGAATATTTCTTTATCTTTTTCTGATGTTTTGAGCAAATGTTTTAATACTGGACTTTTTGCATCGCTTTTTGAATGTTTTTTAAAAAATTTGTT
The DNA here is from genome assembly GCA_013235015.1 of Araneus ventricosus. Classification (NCBI taxonomy): domain Eukaryota; kingdom Metazoa; phylum Arthropoda; class Arachnida; order Araneae; family Araneidae; genus Araneus; species Araneus ventricosus. Next base: position 172,525 of record BGPR01001339.1, on the reverse strand, counting down.
CGGCTCTATAACCTATATCCGCAATCTCCCCATTTCCCTGACTAGTTTGTGTCCAGGGTTGAACTTCCGGGTTCTAAAATTTCCAAGATTGAACTTCAGAAAATTTGGCCACATAATAAATACTATGTGAGTATTTATTTATATTATGCGAGACCTTGAAAGCATCAGGTGGGGAGAGAGAAAAAAGCAAGACTGGTCGAAAGCCAATTAGTGATTCTCCCACTGATGAGTTATGAGCTTTAGTTTCTGCACTTTATGTATCCAAAAAATGACCCACCTGCAGTATATACCTCTGTAATTAAGTCATTAACCCATGCACCACAACCAACGAGTTGAGACACAAGTCAAACTACAACAAAGTAGATCAAAATACAGTTTCGTGGAGTGGCAAAACATTTTTACGTTCTTAAAAATGTTTTTTTTTAAACATCTTTAAACTTTAAACATCTTTCTACTTTAATAGTTTTAATAGTCACATAATTGAACTCTCAAGAAGAAAAAGTCGGCAATTACAAACTCCCCGCAAAATAATAAATAAATAAATTAATTAAATACAAAATAAAAAAAAAGCGTTTAACTAATTATACTGGGATTTGAAGTTCTACTGTCCCAATAAAGCAGCCGCATCTGTCTCAACGATTTTAAAATATGTTATAAAAAAGACGCGAGCCTTCCATTTTTCTATGATTTCGTAGAAGAGTAAGCCCACTGCAATACGTATCAATTTAGATCATCCAATGGCAGATTAATAAAATTCATCCAAATGGATACTATTATAACGTAATCTGTTTATTATCTACGAAGAGGAAGACTTAAGACGGGTAAATAACATTAATATCGCAGACATTTCTGAAATTAGCGTTGCAAACTGGTCACTTACATAATCACTTTCGACCAGACAATAAATGTAACCAAACTAAAGTATTGAACAAAAATAATTGTCAATTGAGGCGATGCATATTTCCAAAGCGATCGTTCAATTACAGCGCAAATTTTACGCAAGATAAGTCCTACTCCAACCACAAAGCAAGAGTCAAGCAAAACGAATAATGATTAAAATCTTCCTAATTGGGTAAACTCTAAATAAGACGACCCTTTTCGATCCCCTGTCTGGCGTTCCTCGACCCTAGATGGAAAGGGGGATGTCGGTTCAATTATTCGTCCCCTACCCCCTTTTATCGTATTAATCTCTCTCAGTCAAGGAAAGAGGCCTTTAATCAATCAATGCCCGAATCACCCCTTGTTTGCCGCCCACAATATCTCCTCCTCCTCTCGAAGCGAAGTGAAGAGAGGATGGGAGGTTTACTTTAATTGAAGGAGCTAACAAGTTGGAGAATAACTTTCAGATGGAAGCTTGAAAAAAAAGAAATGCAGCAGTTTTTGTTAATAAAAACTTATTTGGAAAAGAAATGGCTTATATTTTTTTTTCTCTTCGTAACACTTTTCTAATCGTGTACCTGAAGTGACGAGAAAAAGGAAAACAATTGAAGAATTTTTGCATTCTTTTAAACACCGTTTCCCTTCCTTTTTAAGGTGTTATTTTACTATTCTTGAAGTTTTTATTTATTTCTTTGTTTCCTGAGGAGTGAAATTAAGTTTTTAAGGAATTTATTGAACAATAACCGAAGTAGGAGAAAAGTTTTATATCAGCAAGGAAAAAAAATAGTTCTAACTTTTAGTACTTCTCTTATTAACGATTTAAAAAATATATATAGTTGTAAATGGAAATAATATTTATTTATCGATCATCAGCTGGTCTCTTGAACAAAGTTGATGTTACAGTCACATGGTAAACGTTACTGCGCATGCCTAAGAGTACATTGCCTTATAATGTACTGCGACCTCATGCAATTCAGCAAGGTGCGCAGTGGAGCTCAGAATTAATTGGCAGTGCGCAATTGACGTGTGTGCCTTTGCATAAATTGACTCCATTGCGAATCAAGTCCAGTCGTCATATTTTGAAACATACATAAAAAAAAACGAAAATACGAAAATATAATCTAATATGCATTGTTCCAAATATAATTATAAGATTATAATTTCACTTCAGTTTCACAATTTTGAAGGATTTTTGTCCAAAGTTTGACAGAAATCTAAATTTTTTTTAGAAAGACCACATACTAATTTTCAGTTATCTAGCTTGATGCGGTTTTGAGTTAGCGTGTTCACAGACAGACAGATATGATGGCAAAAGTTGATGTTTAGGCAATAAGAAGGTCTAAAAGTAGAGATTCATCAAAATATCAAGGATGAAGCTTTTGACTATTGCAATTCTTTCCTTTTAGATACTTCGTATACAAAAAAGTAAAAAGGATGCGAGGATACACACTGGAGTCAATTTATGCAAAGGCACACGCGTCAATTGCTCACTGCCAATTAATTCTGAACTCCACTGCACCTTGCTGAAATGCATGACGTCTCAGTACATTATAAGACAATTTACTCTTAGGCATCATTAGGACCAGCGCAAGTTCATATGCAATAAAATACTGGATGGTGTGCACTGTTATGTTAAATCAATCATGTGACTCAGACGTCACGTGAGCCGTCTCTCTGGTGTGGTGTAGAAATTTGGAGAGGGGTTGCTGGTTCGGGTATCGTCCTTGTCATCTGATCTCGGATCAAAATAGCGAGATACTTCTCAATACAGACCTCCTGTTGCTTCAAAACGGGACTGGAACTACAACTACACTAAACTAAATTAATACCCCAAATGAATTGGTGAATATTCATACCACTTGCACCTGCATAGTTATTAAACTTTCCATTTTGTATAACAGAAAATAATTTGAATTATCTACATTGAGGTCCCATCGAAAAAAAGGAACATCAATTGTTTTCTTTCTCAAAGACTAGCTTTCGAGGCAAAGTGATGCAAATTTGAATAATTAATCAAATGAAGGATGTAAGATTAATTACTATAATGGATTGATTAACGGAATGCAAAGAAGTAATTGGTTTAAGGTAATTACTAATTGCATAACATGTTAGGATCAACAAACTGGTACCAACGTTCCCCACACAAAAAAGTAAAACATAAAACAATATCAAACATTCGGCGAAACGAGGGATTTGCGATATTCTCATTTCCAATGAAGGTGGCGTTAAATATTTTTTTCTCAACCTTTTCTATCCCGTTAATACTTTCCGTTCATTTTTTTCCAAAAAAATCAATACAGAAAGGAAATCCTGCCCCAAGTTTTTGTCATTAGGAAGCAATTTACTAAGCTAAAAAACTAAAAGCGAAGGGGGAAAAAAATTAAAAACTTGAGACACTAAAGTACTCGGTAAAACTGGCTGCCATTTTGACACCAGTTTGTTAGCTTTTCGACAACGCTTTTCGCGTAATTCCGATTTGTTTTTATCGACCAAAACCAGATTGAAAAAGAAAAAGGAGTGAAAATATAAAGAAAAAAGTACGGCGGAAAAAAATCAGTGGTACAAGGGAAGAATTTCGCGAGTGATTGAGGTAGAAGGTGGCAATTATGTTAAGCACGGCAACACGTGCAATAAGGCCTCGATTTGAGCCTTTTTCTCATTACTGAAGCCAAGCGAACGGCGCTAGGCCTCGTTAGCCTCCGTAAAATCTCATCTTTTTCTTTATCCTGTTATCCGCCGTCAGGATCAGGATTCTTTAAATTTTCTTCGAGTATTCGTTCACCAGTTTGAATGTATGCAGAGAAAGAACGGATATAAAAACCAGATGTTCTCCGTGACTTTGTTTCAAAATGTTTGTCGCCAGAAGGAGGTTTTTAGTTCAATTTTTTATGCCGTTCGACAACAAAGAAAAATTAAGCCCGGAACATCGTAGTATGATATTGTTTTAGTATTGATTCGTCTGTCCTGTCGTCGGCTGGTTGCATCAGCCGTTGCATTCTGTGCATAATGATTTTTAAATCGCGCGATTTACAGAAAGAATACCAGCCTCCAAACATTATCATGTTCAAAAGCACCCAATGTTTCGAAATATGTTAAAGCATAGTTAGTAATAAATTGAGAAAAACCTAATATTTATTTTTGATTAGTTGCGCGACAGCTTATTAAAATAATCAAATTAATTATTCGCTATTTTGCTATTTTGTTCAATGCGTTATTTAACCATTTAAAAGGCCATTTTTTTCCAGTAGTAGTATAATAAAATAACTTTGGGATAGAAATTAATTTCAGAAAAGAAATCCATTTAGCCTTTTGGATGACGTTATTTTTTGTAATTAATTTCATTAATAAATAATTAATTACCAAGTCAAGACACTTCATTAGGGTTTGAGATAAGAAACTGGAACATCCAGGTTTTTGTTTCATCTAAAAAATAGACGAGAACTTACAGAAACATTAAAAAAAGCATTTAAAAATGGATGAAGTTGGTGGCAAGTATACTTATCACGGCCTTAGAAAAGGTTAAGGGACCAATAAAAACATGGTCAACCCAGGAGTTGCCTAGGCATCCGGGTCATCTGAATGACAGTCGTCGCAATAGCTTCCAGTACTGAGGGCGGAGTCCTAGTAGCCAATCACCTGGCCACGGCCCGACCCCTCTCGAAGGAGGTACGTCCTATCACTGGTGGAGGGAAGGTTTAAGGGAAAAGCATTGTTATAAAATTTTAAACTAATTTTGGAAAATTTGTTGATATGAATGAAAAACGTTGCACGGAAATAAAATTGGTATCATTGAAAAGTTAATTTTCTGAATTTTAAAGTGGTAAAAAATTATTTTGTACAATTAATAATGTACAATAACAATTAAATTATATGCTCCGAAGTTATTGGGAAAAAAGTTTAAAAATTTCGATTAATATTTAAATAATTGAGAAGTTAATTAAAATTTTGAAAATTCCTTTCTTAGTATGCTGCTTAACTGCTACTACCGAGAAATAACTACCTGACAAAATTGGTAGCTCTATGTTCAGTGGTCTGCTCTGTACAGCATTTTGACCAATTTTTGCATCATACTAATCGCATGACCCAATTTTCAGAGAGTATCCAGTCTATAAACATTATAATGCTAAAAGTGCAAAATGTTCACAAATAATATACTCCTAAAATAACTGCTATAAATTTAAATATAAAAAGAAGTTGCGTATTTCAGATTAAAAAAAGTGTGAATCCGATGTTTAGCACCGGTGTATTTCGCCTTTTATCAGGGAAAAATTTGTCCCCGCTTCAAAAATCGTGAAAAACTATCTGGAGTAAAATTCCTGCGAGATATCATATAATTCAGAACATATATGTGACACCTGTAACATGTATGTATATGTCGTAGGTGAATTGAGATAATCAAGTCTATTGCAAAGAGCCTGGTCATTTTGCAATCCGCTTGGCAAATTGGAGCCAGGCTTATTGCAAAGAGACTGGTCATTTTGCAATCCGCCTGGCATATTGCAAAGAGACTGGTCAGTTTGCAATCCACCAGGCTTATTGCAAAGAGACTGGTCAGTTTGCAATCCGCCTAGTAAATTGGAGCCAGGATTATTGCAAAGAGACTGGTCATTTTGCAATCCGATTGGCAAATTGGAGCCTGGATTATTGCAAAGAGACTGGTCATTTTGCAATCCGCCTGGCAAATTGGAGCCAGGCTTATTGCAAAGAGCCTGCAAAATGACCAGGATCTTTGCAATAAGCCTAATTATCTCAATTCGCCTGCGACATATACACACATGTTTTATAAAAGATTCAGTAGCAAAGCAAAAGCATAATTTTTCAAATATTAAAACTGATTTATGTTTTGCCGTATCATTTCAAATAATTAGTTACCTTTCGTGCTTCTCAACATTTAAAAACATAATTGCTAAGTTTAGGTAGCTTTATTTGTTTCGAGGAGTGAGTTTAGGATCTGATAATTGCTTCGTCAGGGTCTTTCCTTGCTAAGAATTAAAAGTTCCATGTAATCAGCAATTCATTTTGACGTAGACAATGTCTTCTCACTTAACCCTTTCAGTACGAGATTAGAATCTGAAGTATGCATATTAAAGTATTTCGGAGAGGAGGAACTTCTGGTAGGCAGAGAGTGGTTCGTGGAATGCAAGGAATTTAGGTAAGTATTCAGTATATTATCCCTAAAACGTTATTAATAGAATGTTCAACGGGATTTTCTGCTCTCCCTAGACAAGATTGTTGACCTCCCCAAAACTTTACATAATTTAAAAGTTTTACATGTATGAAATTTATCATGACACATTAGTTCAAGAAAAGAATTTCAGAGCGATAATGAGTCCATATTTCACGAATAAGGAAATTATGGACTGAGAAGTAAAAAATCCGAGATTCCGGTTATATGTGAGGCGCGATCACTTGTTTTGAGTTAAATATCATGCTCTATCTTTGACATAATTTGGAGTTCAAGTAATAATGTATCCGAAATCCTTCCCATAATTTCAACAAATTGAACCAAATCTTAACCTTATTCATCATTTTTAAAGGAAAATACTTGCAAGATAAACAAAGAGTCTGATGTTCTTCTGATTCTATAATTAAATACAAAGACGTAATTAAAAAATACTTATTGAAAATTTTAAACACTCATCTAGGTCTTGAAATTCTCCCAATCCACTCCGTGGTGGATATTTAATCTGGAAAAGTGGTCATTTTTTATTATTCAGCACATTTAGTGATAACGGCCGTATGACGAAATAATCCGACATACCCAAAACAAATGCCCTGAATTTCAACATGACTAGCATACCATGTTAGGGGAATCAAATGATTACATTTGGTGGTGACGCACAGACCCAAAGGTGATGGATTTTCCTGCACCAGGCCCTAAATGACATTTTGAAGAACTTAAACTAACATCGATAGAAGGGGCATCATTTCTTACGAAAAAATGAGAGGTATAACAGATAGTTTAATAGCTAGGTCGTGTACGAACACGAGAAAGCGAAAAAGGACTTCTTGGATTTCAAAGGGAATGATGTCGTATTTCGTCGCTTAATAAGCAACACCACATATCTCAATTTTTTAAAATTCCAAAGAGGAAGAAAAAAATGAATTTTTCGCAACCAATAACGGATATTTATGAATTCGTTTCGCATCTGATATGAACATGAGACCACATATTCCGACCAGATGTGATAAACAAAAATCAGAAATATTCGCTATTGGTTGCAAAAAATTGTTTTCTTCCTTCTTTGAAATTAAAAAAAATGATATAAGTTTTGCTGTTCGTTAAGCGAGGATTTGTATCCATGCAATTGTCGTTTTCGAACAATGATAAGTTTTTCAAAATAAAATATGACTTCTTTTCTGGCGAAATTGTACTATATATATAACATCAGGCTTAAGTGAGATGCAAACAATCATCTTCAATAAATCGACAGTAGTTGAATTAATTTCTATTTATTCATTTTATCGATGATAATGCAGGTTATTTTTAAATATGTATCGGAACGATAATGCAGATTATTTTTAAATAGATCAACGAACATCCATGACCAGAATTGAAGAGTAACGCGCAAAGCGGCGCGTCTTAGCAGGCAGGTTACATGTTTTTTTTAAAAAAAAGGACGTTGAGAATGCGCACAGAGCTTAAATACTTGGGAGAATGGGACTCCCCGGAAAAGACTCTGGAATTAAAAGTTGAAGCGCGGTTCTTTAAGATTGAAGTAGAAGTAAATAAAAATGGAGCAGCGCTAAAAATAATTAATTTAAAGATGGTTAAAATAGTTGAGTCATTACATAAATATAAAACTGTAAATAGAATAAAATTTAGACTGTAGCCAATACTGGCAAAATAATACTGAATAAAGTTTTTGTCATATACTATCCATCTTTCACTATAAATTTCGCCAAAAGATTTCACATACCTCCTCAATTCCTTCCAGTTTAATTTTAACCACTGTGTTACCTGAGATGCCATCACTAAGGTAACGGTTCGGCATATCGTTACAGTCAAGCCAGAATTAACATAGCGAAACCATATTCCCCCGTTAAAACTGCCTCCTACACATGTGGTACATTATCTAGGGGGAGTGAATTACGGATAAATACGAAATCAATATTAGATGATAACTGCCGGTAGGAAGCGTCCACAAAATGGGCATACAGTCTTATCAGCGACAGTTATGATTATTTCAGCAGGTCTCATCGCGTGTATGAAGAGATAGCTTCATAATAGAATGTATGCCGAGAGTGTAATGTCTTCCAAGGGTAGGCCGAAATGAATAGGATCATTATGTTGGGGATGCAGTTGGTTTGGGTTATTGTGCTTGTCCAGGGGGTCAGCCAATAAGTTCGGTTGACTGAAAATTTGTGTATGTTGCTTCGTATCAAAGATATTCAACAAAGATTGACAGATATTCGAAGGGTTGGCTGCCATTTTATGGTGTAAAACTTGAGCGAGTTGTTTATGCTGCAACAAAGAGTCTAAATTTTATGGGAAGAGTTAATGAAATAAAAGTGCCTTTAACCTTAATGTAGCGGTTCTCATAAATTTTCCAATATTATTTTAACATGACATTGTTTATAGGCTGGACATTTTCTGCAAATTGTGTGATGAAAAAATCGTTCAAAACGCTCTACAAGGCTGGCCGTTGGACCTAGAGCTACTAAATTGTTATTTACTACTACGTAGTTACTTCTTGGGTAGTAGGTACTCCCTCAGAAAGGGCATACTACTACAGAAAATTTAATTAATGAAAATTGGGTAGTAATACTCCCTCGGAAAGGGCATACTACTATAGAAAATTTAACTAATGAAAATTGGGTAGTAAGTACTCCCTGAGAAAGGTCTTACTACTATAGAAAATTTAATTAATGAAAATTGGGTAGTAAGTACTCCCTGAGAAAGGGCATACTACTATAGAATCTTTAATTAATGAAAATTGGGTAGTAGGTACTCCCTCAGAAAGGTCTATAGAAAATACTATAGAAAATTAATTAATGAAAATTGGAAAATTGGTTGAAGTCTACTATAGAAAATTTAATTAATGAAAATTGGGTAGTAGGTATGCCCTTTCTGAGGGAGTACGCACTACCCAATTTTCATTAATTAAAGTTTCTCCTCAATATTTCTGGGACGTATTATCGTATAAAACCATTTTTACATCACTTTAAAATTTAAAAAATAACTTTTCGAGTGATACCAATTTTATTTCCTTGCAATTTTTTTCTTTAATTTTAAAGAATTTTTCAAAGTCAGTTTTAAACACAATTTTGTAACAATGCTTTCCCTCTGTATAACCGCGTGCAAGATAGTTAATAATAGATGAGACGAAAAGAGAGTTTAAAAATTGCAAAAGTATTTATTCAGAGTGCGCGTGACAAATTTATGACTTGACAGGATATGCAAAGATATTAATTTAAAATTATGATTCCGAGAGCCGGATGAAATTATGTGGGCAGAAATGATAAAGGCATCAATTTAAAACTGAAACAGGAATATAAATTCTACTGTTGAGCTAGCTTAAAATATAATAATGTATAAAACTTTTTTAATGTTGACTTTCATTTCTGTATTTACAGAATTATTTTATTTTTTATTTGGTTTCAACAATTAGTTTTTCGGTGGTTTTTTTTGTCAATTTTGTCATGTCTCTCGTTCCATTCTATTTCTTATTTTAAATCCAAAACCATGATTCTAAAAAATATTTTATATATATTCTATTACTTTTACCGAGCTAATCCATACTATTCATTCTTAATAGGAACTGATTGCTGGCCGAAAAGAAATTTTAGCTTTAACATTTAGCTGGTACGTAGACATTCCACCAAGATATTTCATTTCCAGATCAGTCTTTCGATTCTTCCTTGGACCAGCATCACCTGACTCGATATAAATGACGTACCAAGTTTTCTTTTTCGGCAACAAGTCTGGCATTCGCGCACTCCACCGGTGTCAGGAACTTTAATGGAATCAGTCTTAAGCGCAAGATAATCTTTTCTTTTGAAGTAAAATTTCTGAAAAATATATATTTTAAAAATTTCTAAAGCCAAAAAATGACTTAGAAAATAAAATATTCTATTACTTTTACAGAACTATTCTATACTATTCATTCTTAATAGGAACTGATTGCTGGCCGAAAATAAATTTTAGCTTTAACATTTAGCTGGCACGTAGACATTCCACCAAGATATTTCATTTCCAGATCAGTCTTTCGATTCTTCCTTGGACCAGCATCACCTGACTCGATATAAATGACGTACCAAGTTTTCTTTTTCGGCAGCAAGTCTGGCATTCGCGCACTCCACCAGTGTCAGGAACTTTAATGGAGTCAGTCTTAAGAAATATGTTTGCGCATCATAATCTTCTCTTTTGAAGTTCCGGGAAAGTTCCAAGTGAAATGGTGCATGCTTCGCTGGGCGACGCGCTCGGAAGAATTCCTTTGCTTTTGTTCCGTTAAAAGGAATTTGTTAACGACGAATTCGCATTTAATGCAAATAATTAACCTAAATTAACTGAGCTGCTTTCTCTACTTTGTTAAATTTGAACTGGAATTTATTAAATATTTTGAGTGATTTTCTGTTTACCAGAAATAAATGATATTTTCGAAGTAGTGAAGTTTGAAGTAAAGATAGAAATATTAACAGAATATTGTTTGGATATGATTTTTATGTTAATCGCAGTGAATTTTTATGCCAGATGAAAAAAGTGACACACACCTTTTACCCCTTTCGCGTTCTTTTTTTTTCGCAGTGAAACCACACATTGGGCATTTTTTTACTGCGCATGGGCGAAACGTAGCGTAATTTTTCTTTCATAACTTAAGAACCAGATATATAAGCCAACTTATATAAAAATTCCAGTTCAATACCTTTAGTATTCACAAAGATATCGGCATTGCAAGAGCTAAATTGCTTTTGATCTCTAAGAGAAACAAAATGATGAGGGTTCTTGCACAAATTGACATTTTTTAAAATTGAATCTTCGAAAGTAATATTGAATTTTATGAAGGTAGAATATCCTGAATACTCACGCATACTTTATACATTTACATAATTTATATTGCATTTCGACGATAACTTATTTGGAGGAAAAATATCATGTTATCGCTCATTGGTTTTACTATAAAACCACAAGTTTCTTGAAAATAGTTTTTTTCGTTACGTATTTATAATCAGCTATATGTCTACCACTCATTTTTGAAATAAATTTAGTAATTTTCAAAATGAAACATGTAGTGAATTTGAAAGGGTTAACGATTTATTCTTAAGGCCATTTATGACGTATTCTGTATACAACATTATAAGTGGCCTCAGTTCAGTCATAACACAATTGACATGCCAGAAATTAGTATATATTTTTAAAAAAATATTAATAACCCTTAAAAAATTTGGTAGAATTATTCCATTTGTTTTAACTGAGATAAAAACTATTGGTGACTAACTATCTCAGTTTTTTAAAACAAATTTGTAAAACTTTTAGAAGAACAGTAGAAGTTATGGTTATAATAGGAAAGATTACTACATAGCAAATATTTACAAAAGAGCAGACATTATTTAGAAATAAAACATAATGCTTCATATTAAAAGTAAGCCTGAATGAATTCAGTATTTTTCTATGAAAAATTTTACTTTATTTTTACTTTTTATAATTTCTTTTACAAAGAACATAATGAATAGCTTATGTTTATTTAATTTCATAATACAAGGATTTTCTTATTTCGAATGAATTATATTTTTTCTGCATATGGAATGGAATTTATTTAAATATAGTTTTTTTCAATTGACTTTTTGAAGTAACAACCATTTCTGTGATACATGTCTTCTGATATTTTCATCCAATAAACGAAATGAATTAGAGGTAAATTTGAAAAGTAAGACAGTTTAAGATGCAAAATTATAAAATGGATTTCTAGGCTTATTTTTTATAATCTACCTTTATAGAGGGACGAGACTCAAGTTTGTGTGTAATGCTGCTGAAGAATCCATTCAATTTTAGGAACCATTTTTTATTAGGCTACGTTCCACAGCACAGAACATTAAAGTTACAAGGCACAAGACAAGACAGAGTACAACATCACGAGACAAGCACACAGACTAGAATGACAGAGAGGCATCATGGGAAATAGATGGCTCCAGTAGCGCCACCTACCATAGAAAGGAGAAGGCAGTTGATTGTAACCGCTACACCTTTGTATTTTACATAGCAAATTTTGTCACTAGTTCGTTGCTGATTCTGAAATAAAACCGAAGATGATCACAATTTAATGCATCTAATTTTACTTCTGTTGCAATTATTGCATTTGAGAGTTATATTTTTGTCATGGTAATCATACATTTTGAATCAGCTTCTACTTCCTTTTGTGACAAAACTGATTGTTGTATTTTACTTCTGACATCAGTTGGCGGTTCTTCTTTCAAATTAAAGTGCAGCAATCAGCAATATTTGAAATTAACCATTTTGTTGGTATAAGATAAATTTCAAGCATGAAAATTAATTAGAGTAAAAAAAGTTCAATACATTAATTTGTATTCCCGGTATTTTTAAATGATTGAATTTACAATGTATCTTCGTAGTTATTTGCATGAGGAGGCGGGTTTCTCAAGTAATTGTTTTCATTTTATGTTATCGAGGCGGGTTTCTCAAGTAATTGTTTTCATTTTATGTTATCGAGGC
>BGPR01001339.1:149734-159965 GCA_013235015.1 Araneus ventricosus | reverse complement strand
TTTTTTATAATCTACCTTTATAGAGGGACGAGACTCAAGTTTGTGTGTAATGCTGCTGAAGAATCCATTCAATTTTAGGAACCATTTTTTATTAGGCTACGTTCCACAGCACAGAACATTAAAGTTACAAGGCACAAGACAAGACAGAGTACAACATCACGAGACAAGCACACAGACTAGAATGACAGAGAGGCATCATGGGAAATAGATGGCTCCAGTAGCGCCACCTACCATAGAAAGGAGAAGGCAGTTGATTGTAACCGCTACACCTTTGTATTTTACATAGCAAATTTTGTCACTAGTTCGTTGCTGATTCTGAAATAAAACCGAAGATGATCACAATTTAATGCATCTAATTTTACTTCTGTTGCAATTATTGCATTTGAGAGTTATATTTTTGTCATGGTAATCATACATTTTGAATCAGCTTCTACTTCCTTTTGTGACAAAACTGATTGTTGTATTTTACTTCTGACATCAGTTGGCGGTTCTTCTTTCAAATTAAAGTGCAGCAATCAGCAATATTTGAAATTAACCATTTTGTTGGTATAAGATAAATTTCAAGCATGAAAATTAATTAGAGTAAAAAAAGTTCAATACATTAATTTGTATTCCCGGTATTTTTAAATGATTGAATTTACAATGTATCTTCGTAGTTATTTGCATGAGGAGGCGGGTTTCTCAAGTAATTGTTTTCATTTTATGTTATCGAGGCGGGTTTCTCAAGTAATTGTTTTCGTTTTATGTTACCGAGGAGGGTTTCTCAAGTAATTGTTTTCATTTTATGTGATCAACCATACAATAATACGATTATTTTTTCTATAATAGTCACGATAATTTTTTTATAATAGTTACAATCATTTTTTTTCTATAATAGTTATAAAAATCTGTGTAAATGAGTAGAAAGCAAGAAGGAAATTAATTCTAGAAATTAATTATAGTTTTAAAAAATTCATCAAAATTTATTAAATAAAAATCAATTGTTTAGTTAAGACGTGTTTATTAAAAGCATTTCTAACTTAAGTACAAAATAAGAAAATTTCTTTTATTATTTGTTTGTTTATTTAGAAGTAATTAAAATCCCAATATGTTTAAGACCATATTTAAATCTGCATTTTTTAAATATAAGGAAGAACTGCATTTGTTTTTAAATATTTTAAACATCATTTTTTTATTATGAAAACGAATGGATTGTTGGGAAATGAAAATGAATACGTTCTGTACTTAGCAGAAAATTACAGAAAATCCTCTAGATAGGAACAGACCGTAACGAGGAATATGTATTTTTGAAATTCAAGAGTTGAGTTTAAAATCCCGCCAAGTCTTTAAAGAGTACTTGACAAATTCTCTTAGAACAGTTGTTTTTTAACTTCATCCTCTCACGACTTAATTTTCATTGGAAAAATCCAATGCGAATAAAATATAGGAAAATAAATTAGAAAATGAATAAATAATTCATGATAAATAAAAAAATCGATTGAAAACTATTTTCAGCAAATTTTAATGGTTTATTTAAGCAGTTTTGCTTGCATTTGAAATAAAAAATAATATGAAAATAACCCGAAAGAAGAAACTGACGTGAAAGTCAGATTATTCTACACGGACCCTGTTGGGGATCCAATGACCATTTTTAGAAACCCCTGAGTTAGAATAGCCAAAATATTTCCATTTCATATTTCATTTATACCCTTTGCGAAATTACTCCTTCAACAACAAAATCTCTAGTTACTTTCTAATTGCTCTACCTAGTTACTCCACCAACTAAGCTGAACAACAAAGAAATTATCTGTTTTCGTTAACTTACACCATGCGTCTCTCGACGTCAGTACTGTTCTACCTGACCCCGGTTTAGGATACGATCCACAGTTAGAAATCCTGTTCTAGAAACCCCATTTGATAAAAAAAAATCGTTGCATATTCATGTAAAAAGGTTCAGTTTCATAACACACACGAACACACCTCATGCAAAAACATTTATGCAACAAACAACAAAAACCAACTATTTAATTTCTCTACGCAATTACTCCCTAAAAATTTCCCAGTAGATGTCGGCTCTGTCGACCAACGCCATGTTTTTCGCGATGCGAAGATTTTTCTACCTGCCCCTGCTTGGAGATAAGACCATCAATTAAGAAACTTGCTCTAAACACCACTTCATATTCCAATAAAAAGCTCCCATTTCCTATTATATATAAAATCTCTTTTTTTACACTTTATGCAAAAATATTTATGTAACATTAAAAACAAAAAAGAACCTCTAGCAACTTTTTATTGTTCTACACAACTACTCCAGAGAAATTATTCTGTGTGCGTCGACTCCAAAGTTTGTCAACCAGCATCATGCCTTCGGCGATGCCAAAATTCTTCTACCTGACCCCACTTGGAAACATGATCCACATATAAGAAACCTTACTCTAATAAACCATTTCACATTCATGTAAAAAGGTTCCATTTCATATTACATGCAAAATCTCGTTTACACTTCATACAAAAACACAATGAAACGGCAACAAAGAATAAATTTCAGGCAACTTTTAACTACTCTATCCATTTACTCCACAAAAAGTACTCTGCGTACGCCGACTGAAACATCGTCATCCAGTACCATGTTTGTGGCGAAACCAAGATTTCTCTACTTGATCCCACTTGAAGACACGATCCACAGGTAAGAAACTTTGCTCTAAAAAACCATTTCACATTGATATAAAAAGGCCCCATTTCATATTACACACAAAATCTCATTTACACTTCATATAAAAATATCAACGAAAACAACAATAAAGAATAATTTATGGGAACGTTTTAATTGCTCTATCCAATTACTCCACAAAAATTACTCTGCGCACTCCGACTCCAAACTTCATCAACCTACACCGTGCTACACCACTTTCACCGTCAATACCATCTGACCTTCCGCAAAATACAAGATTCCTCCTCCCTCCCGCCATTTCTTTATTACTCGGAACGTGGATATGAGAAAGGGGTGCATTAGAAGGAAAAGAAGCAGGTCTTACTTTCTGCGGGTACTATAATAAAGCTGCACGCATCCTATAAAAACGTGAGATGGACCCTTTTCATGTGCAAATGATATCACGGTCTAGCACCTAAGAGGTGAAAACTCCCCTGCCTTTCCTACTCCATCTCTCATTTTTTTAGGGGAAGAAAAATTTCCTTTTCTTGGTCAAAAGAACACTGGTGGAGAAAGATTATTTAAGAAGTTCAAATTCCAAGCTTGTTTAACTGGCTCGCCTAAGTTTTTTCTGTGATGTTGTTGCAGAAGAGCGCTGGCTAGAGGATAGACGGATACGTCTTTTGATGTATTTGGATGTGAAGGAATTTTAAATATGGATAAAAGTTTCGATATTTTTAAAAAAAGTTTTTTGGTATTAATATTCTACAAAGAAAAATAAATAATTTGGTTTTCAGTTTGGCTTTGCTGTCAAATGACTTTTTGATTACTTAGAGTTTATCAGAAACTCTAATTACTAACATTTAAATTTGAGTTAAAAATTTATTTTTGGTATTTTTCTGATAAATTTCGTTTAATGTTCCTTATTATAACACAGTAAAAAACAACAAACGCGCTAGGGAACTCAGTTCTCATTCCATTAAAATGAAGTTCTTAACCCCTTAAGTCTCGCACCCGTCGTATTGACGTGCATCCAGTTATCGCATTTTTAGGCTTTTAAACTAAAATTTGATCATTAATTAGCTTTATAATTTGACACAAAAATTACGCAGAATCCATAAGGATCTCAAGTATTCTATGCCTTCTTAGGTGAATGAAAACGACAGCCCCTTTCCAGAACAGGAGGGGTCATCTTATTAGATAGCAAGCAAATTGCGATTCTTAAGGGGTTAAGATATGAGACTATATATAACACCACAGCATACCCCGAACTCGGAGCCTAAACGGCTCCATGTCGATTGGATAAGTATGTGTGAAACTTTATTGAAAACAAGTAATATAAAAAAATTTTAGAAGT
The DNA here is from genome assembly GCA_013235015.1 of Araneus ventricosus. Taxonomy (NCBI): domain Eukaryota; kingdom Metazoa; phylum Arthropoda; class Arachnida; order Araneae; family Araneidae; genus Araneus; species Araneus ventricosus. The sequence goes on along the minus strand of BGPR01001339.1, from coordinate 155,979 downwards.
CAATTCCTACTTAGGTGATTCGAGATATAATGAAAAATGCACTGCACATGCGCAAAGATATGGCTAAAATATGGGGGGTGCTTCGATGATCCCATGGGCCAACCACATATCCAAGAACCAAGTCTGTAATGTTAATAGTTTTCGAGATATAATGAAAAACGTACTGCGCATGCGTCATGCAAAATATGAAATGACAGACAAGAAAGCGAATTAATATTGCATTGTCATCTAGTTCTGAGCTATGTTTAAAGTTTCAAGTCTCCAGCTCATCGGGAAGTTAGTTTAAAATCGATTGCAAAATTTGAACAAGATATATAAATAAATATATATATATACGGAGAGTGTGAACTAATAGTAGGAATTGAAAAAAATAAAACATGAGATGTAAAAATACTTGAAAGGGAACATAATTATACATGGACAAAGAAGAATAAATTGAAAAACACATAGAGGATTACAATCCGAGTATAATATAAAATATTTACAAGAGGAGTTATCATATTTGAGTGCAGTGAAAAGGTTGAATACAGGCTGAATATAAAAGTGAGACTTAACTTAGAAAGGCTGTATCTCAGCATATAATAACTTAAGGATTACTTTGCAAATCATTATGTGCGAGTAGGACTTGGGAAGATGTCAGCTAGAATAACGCCTCACATTGAAGCTACACAAAGGTTACTTTGGGAATGACTTATAATAAAATTAGGTGGACATCTGATCCAGAATCCCCACGTTCACGTCGCTTCACTTTCGAAAGATTCAACGTGCACCAGGCCCATATACACGGTGGGTCTTCCGTAGAAACGTGTCTCAAATTAGCAGTGTCTCGAAGCCGAGACACTGCTAAAAGGCCATCGCATCCATGTGCATGTGTGTATGGGATGGGAGGACGTTCTGAAGTACAATCTTCTTCATCTAAAGAAAAAGATAAGTTAAATGTGAGTTTTTATTTAGACATGTAATAACTTTTTTGCTTCAGATGGATTGGCCTCATGGAAGATCTCTACCATGATCTTCTTAACTGTCCACTCAAAGAAACCCTAATGTTACCACTGCGATTTTCTTCCACACAGGTAATAAAATGTCATGCGTTTTTTCATCAACATCGCCGGATGAATTTGACGAAATTAAAACGAGAATACCTGCAACCACCGAACTTTGACACTGGATTTGCTGCAAGGAACGCGGGATGAATTTGGATATCATTCGGGTGTTTAGTGACGATTGCATGGAACGCCTACGAATTTGTGGTATTTTAAACCTCATCGTGGTATTTTTAAAGAAATTAGCAAATCAAGGTTTTGTAAATTTTTGCTTTCTGTAAATGTAGTCTTTCAAATTTGGAGTAATATTTCGTAATTATTCAGTATCAGAAATCGTTTTAGTATTTTCCAGTGTTACGAGAGTACCCATAAATGCTGACACACCGATCGCCTTTATTTATTGTTAATCATTTAAAAACACATTCTATTCTTCTGTAAATCATAATATATCTCAAAAATATCATGTATTAGATAAATTATATTTATTTAATGCATATTTGTGATTAAAAATATACTGAGTGTGGATTCAAAGTACATTTCGTACAGCACAGGCAGCTAAATCCATTTCAGTGAAATTGACACATTTCACAGAAAATTTATCATTCCGTACAATACAAAATATTCATATAAAAAAAGACCAAGATGATTTAGAGGACGAATAAACAACCTATAAATTTAAAAGAAAGATGGGAATTTCGTAACTTCTGCACCTCAGAGACGCGCATACAAGGACCAATATAAATCGTTCTAAACACGTAAAGAATCGGAAGTTGAAATTTCAACCCTCAACACTGCATTAACTATCGACACGACCCTAAAATCCTCTCCTTCACCGTTATTAGAAAGCACACACAAAGCCGAACTCCCCGAGATTTCTAGAATCCGAGTTTCATAGCTCCGACGCAAAACTCAGCAAGGAAGCGGAAAAATTAAAAACAGAAAAAGCGTTCTCGGAGAGCGGAGAAAATTGCGACTCGCCGTCACCATCCCGGAGAGTGTTTTGCATAAACTACCAGCTGGCAACATTACCATATAAATATCAACATCGTAATTCAAGCCTCCGAGAAAAGAGAGAGGGAGGGCAAAAAGAGAGACTGACATTGGAAAGGAGAATAAGAGATAAGGCAAAATCAAATATCACGCGAAGGCCTTTCCAAATAAAAGAGCGAGGCAGCTTTATCTGGACTTTTATAGCAATTATTTATAACTGCACAAGTCGGGGTTTGTAAATGCTCCCGTGGAGTTAGAACTGGGGAGAAAAGTGATTTTCTCTGTCAGGGTCAGGGTTTGGGAAGAAATGAATATTCAATCGGATTTGTCCCGAATTCTTGGAGCTGGAAGGATAATTGCGTGAAAAAAGGGTGAGAGGATGACAGTATATAGCATAACAAGACAAGCTGTACGGATTGCTTACAATAAAGTAATTTTATTTATTTCTACAGAGCGAAGTGGGTCATTATCATTTTTGATTTTTTAATCAATTTTGAATAATTTAGTTAGTGATTAATAAATTTCTTTATTAATTTCAATTTTGACTTGAAGCAGTCTGACGTTGGAAATGGAATAAGAGACAAGGCAAGAAACGCTTCTTATATAAAAGTGCTTTTAACTGCTTAACTTAACAGCCCGAGAATACTCGTGCATCGAATTATCGAAATTTTAGTCTTATAAACTAAAATGAATCATTAATTAGCTTTATAATTTGACACAAAAAATATGTAGAATCCATAAACATCTTAAGTATCCTATGCCTTCTTAGATGAATGAAAACGACAGCCCCTTTCCAAAACAGGAGGGGTCATCTTATTAGATAGCAAAGAAAACTATTCAGTTAAGTGGTTAATTGAATAAGTACCGCTTTTTATTTTAATTAAAAACCTGTTTAAAATTAAAGTTTTAAGTTATTTTCCACGAATTTTTTACTCTCATTCGTTCCTATTTACATAACTTTCGTCGAAAAATGACGAGTCGTACAATGTTGGGTCAATGATTAGCCATAGGTGATTTCAAAGAAGTTTGTTTGCTTTTATTTAACGCAGTAATTTGGATTGAAAAATGCTTACAAAATATTATTAATAACTAAATGATTTAAAGGAAAGTAAAGGTTTTTATATTGTATTCATATATTTTAAAGTTTCCTTGTTTTGTTTAAAAGAACATTTGTTATTGAAAATATTTTAAGTCATATCAATTTAAATATTTGAAATAGTATCGATAAATGAGTGGTCCTGAATATCCGAAACCTTTTTATTGTCACTGCTTCAAAAATTTTTTACAAATTTAATTTAAAACAAAACCCCACTAACAGCCGTGTTATCCTTCCTAAACATAGAACCAAAAAGGGGTACGTAAAACCACACATTCATTTACCACAATATTCATTTGGTTGCGCAGTGACAGATAAATGAGTTTTCTAAATGAGACGCGATTTTCTTTCTTTCTAATTATGACTCCAATGCGGTGTATTGCATGATTTTAAGTGTTGACAGAAAGCGTACCATTATGAATCACATGAATGGATCATAAATAAGGATTGCGTTTAGTTTAAAAACAATTTATCATATATAAACATTTAGTTAACCTCGGTTAACTTAACTCGACTTAACCGAAACCCATGTTATACGATATGCCTCTGAAAACGCAAATCCAAATAACACGTCCTGTACTGTACTGAATCTGTACTGTACTAATCGCGAAGGCGAGACTTTTTTGCAACGATATCCCCACCTTTTTTTTCTTTTAAGACTCGCCAAGAAGGTCAATGATTAATTTTAGAATGCTAAATTAAAATTAATGGGCATTGTTAGTAAATTCTGCATTTTAAGCTACGAAGCTTGCATCTTTTCTAAATTGTCTCTCGTACCTTTACTCTAAGATTCGAAGCATCCTTTCTTTAAGATTTTTACGTCATTTCTTTGAGCTAGTCACTTCACTTGACATCCATATTAGCAATTTAATCGGAATCGTATGACGTTGTCTATTCGATTCCCGCTGCTGATATGTAGATCTGATTATTAGCAGAGTATATATACTTGTCTCTACTATGTCATTTAAGAGAGAAAGAGAAATGAGGTACGGTTCTCTAAGCACTCTCTCCTCGGAGATACTTCAGTGCCATGTAAGCTGTTGCTTTACGTATACGCTGTAGGACGAGTATCAACCTTATTAAATGGAAATGTGATCTGTAAATTTGTTCTTAAATGTGGTCGTCTAATAAATGTCTCTTTTAACTTAAACGATTCGTCATTTCTAAAATGCTCTATCTCATAGAAATTCCACTGCATGCAATAAGCCAAGAGGCTTTTAGCTTATTATCCAGCAGCTCTTCATAACTAGTGTTACTCAAGCTGCCTGTCTCTACTTTACGAGACTAACAAGTGATGTTGGCAAACTCGCTTCCTGTACCTAACAGGTATTAACAATGTTAATGACGATATCGTTTACCTGTGCGTATTAAACGCCTTGCCCCCGATGGAGGGTTAACTTTAATAAACAAAATAAGTGTAGCCTACTAGAGTTTGTAGAGGGACGAGACTCATGTTTATGTGGAATGCCGCTGTTGAAGAATTAATTCAATTTCGGGAACCATTTTTACTAGATGGCTAAGTTCCACGACACTGTACATTAAAAGGTACAAGACGCAAGACAGAGAACAACAACTCAATACAAGTACACAGAAAAGAAGAGAGAGAGGCATCATGGGAAAAACCCGGATGGCTCTAGTAGCGCCATCTACCATAAAAAAGGAGAAGGCAGTGAATTGTAACCGCTACAAGTTTTAAATTCGTTTTCAGTTCAGAATTACACACTGTAATTAGATACAAAATAGTAATGGATGTTCATGGCTTAACCGAGAAAATCGTTAACCGAAACGCACCCCCCCTCATTTAGTTCGGTTAACTGGGGTTGTACTTTATTTAATTTTCAACAAAATATTGAATTCTGCCTGTACAGTTTTAAATTTTATGTACAGTTTTGAATTTCACTCATAAGGTTTTTAATTTTCCATACGATATCTATCATACAAAATTTAATTTTGTGTACACAATATTTAATTTTGCCTCACACAATATTTAACTTTGTCTGATATGTTTAATATTTCTTTTAAAGAATCTAATAATAAATTATATTTTCTTATACAATAAATAATGCATTAATTAGCGCAACCAAACTGTTAGAAGTATTTAGATAAAAATATCATCTTAATTTTCTTGAAAAGTTAAAGCCAAATTCGTACCGCATAATTTATTTCTATTATACCCTGTAAATAATGATAGGATATTATGACTAAATCTAAATTGCTCACAAACAAATTTGTAATAGTTTCACGAATACACACTATAACTATTACAATAGAATAATCCCCAAACTTCACCAGTATATCTTAAAAATGTGGCAGCAGTTTTCTTTATAACAAGCATCTTTGAATGATTTAAATTAACGATAAGTCAAATTTTTCACAAGGAACTGATAAGTCATTGTGTACTCCATTCTTTCAAATTATCCTAACATTCGCAAAGCAACAAATTACCTCCGCGTAATAAACATTCGCATTGTGTCAAATTTGTTAAGTTGATAATTGCAACGATGTATTGTTACCGAAGAAATACAAGAAGAAAAACGGGTGTAATTAGCACAAAACTTCAAGCTTAAGGCATTAATTAGGTATTAATTATTTTCCAATATTTTGTGTGGTTAAGCAAATTAAAAATGTCGATAACATTTTTCTTCTCATTATTTCGAAACGGTGAGCATCCTGAAAGCAACTCTCTTTGATTAAAATACAAAGAATAAAAAAGGGAAAATTGAATTTGAACGAAACAACAGAAACGATGCATTTGATATTTTATTTATTACAAATGAATTTACTTTTTTGTGATATCGCTTTCAAAAGCACGACATTTCGAAAAACGATGCAAAGTTTAGAAAATATTTTTGGTTTCATTACAATTGAAACGAAATTATGCAATTCTGCATGAATTCGACGAGAGAATCCGAGGATCAAGATAGAAATGTTTTCTTTTCAGTCTTTCTTTTTCTTACTTTTTCAAGTTACAATCAAGGTTTATTTATATTTTTTATATATATATTCATCTCTGGAACGAAGCTAATTGTTTATATATATGCAACACTGTAATACTTTCGTCGGCCAAATTTTACGAAATAGTTGAGATGCATTTTCGACGTTGCTCGAGGCTAGAC
>BGPR01001339.1:135031-147983 GCA_013235015.1 Araneus ventricosus | reverse complement strand
TTTATTTATTATTTGTATTTGTTTGTATTTATTTATTATTTGTATTTTTTGTATTTATTTATAATTATATTGTTAATTATAATTATATTGCAATATTTTACTTATATTGCTTTATATTGTGTTACCTAATTTTTTGTATTGTATACTTTCATTTTATTGTATTGTATTGTTATTACGCTAATATTTGTGATGAAATTTTTCTTCCCGTCGATTCATGACACGCTTTACACCCTTTGGGTAAGCAGGGTCGGCGTGGGCAAGGAAAAAAAGTAACTGCTCATATCATTCAAATGCACATGAATCGCCACTGCTACTACTGGACCGTACGTCATGTCATCTAAAATGGTGGCATGCAGCGTGTTTCGTCATGGCGTTACTATTACTTGACTCCATTGAACACAAATGAAACATTAATAGATTTTTTAAACAGACAAAGTTATTTCTTACAGTCTTTAGGAGATATGATGTATCAGTGAATAAAGAATTGCAAGCACAGCGCATTCGAATTAAGTGCTATTTCTAAGCCAAGTGGGGAGTTTCACGAAGTCTGGTAAAAATACTTTGCTTCTTACTCAAATACAATTATCTGAGCAGAGAAAGCGACGGCAACCAGATCAGATAATTTGCCATCATTTTCCTTTTTACTCAACCCTTTCGGCCTAAAAACCTTTATTATAATTATCTTTCAACGAAATTTTTCTCCATTTCCTTGAAAATATCTCCGGCATCTCCTCCTTCTTCCAGATCTTTTTCTTTAACAACCCTTTTTTTTCAAAAAATATTTTCCACCGAAAGAAATTTCACCCACATTCTCTGCAAAACTCGCTCAAAGATAACAGACGACAAAAAACAAAATCACCGACGACGGCGGGAAAAAAATGAACATAGCAAATAAACAAAACTCTCGCCAGACCAAAACAGCGAAACTCCCTGGTACGCAGGTGCATCAAGCATCTTTGCAGTGGTAGATCCGTATATCGCATTCCATCATCAATCAAAACGGGTGTGGGTGGTGGAGCGGCAGTGAGCAGGGCCGGAGCGGCCCCAGCTCATAATTACCCGCCAGAACTGAAACTTTTCCCACAAAAAGAAACCGCGAAAGCAGCGATTACAATGAAAAAGAAGTTAATTACCACCGATTATGCGTGGAGGCTCCTTTTTTTCAGCTACACCCCACCGCTAGCCCCCCAACATGCGACTGTCGTTTCTATTACCTCCCCAATTAAGGAAAGGTAGAATGACTGACAAATAACGTGCGATTATGCAAAAGGGGGGGTGGGGTAGAAAAAAATGGCGAAGGAGGTGGAGGATGGATAGGTGGGCTTTCGTTAAGATCCAATGAATAATTTATAGTAAATAATTAACGGTGCTTTAGACAGAGCTTTTTCTGTCCAGTCGCGAAACTCGAGTTATTGGTGGGGATGCTGATCTTTAAATAAATTTCCCCCGACGTTCTAAGATTAATAGGATCAAAGTGACACATAGGGAAGAAGAGGGAAAAGTGTTTAAACGTGGGGTTTTCACCTGAAAAGTTCGAATTCCGGTTTAATTAATTATTAACGACAAGTAATGAATGTTCCTGGCCTGTCGTCTAAGGTTTCAAGTCATCTCAACGCTCTTGCTGTTGTCGTCCTCTGGCAAAAGTGAAATTGGCTGGGATTTCCTCGGAATAAAATAATAAAAATGACTTTTCTCAGAATGAGGAAGCAAACCTGCCTCATTAATTTAAACTTTGGGGATACTCGAAATATTTGGATGCAGTACAATATCGTGCGTGCTGAGTAGTTAGGCGGAGCTGTTTGTGACTTATAGTTGTTGAAATGGATGCTTACTTAGATGAATTATGCTTTCGAGGCAGTTGCAAAGCTGCATGTTGTTCCGAATTGAAAAGTATTAATCTCTTGTTTGATGCCATGCCAGATAATTGTTGTTGAAGCTGTTTTCAATTAGGAAATTTGTGTGATTGTTTTGATCTTTGTTTTAGACAATTATCAGTATCAACCGTTTTAGAGGTTCAACTGGCTTACTTTATTTGAGCAGCTGTCTTCAAGAAGGAATGCCAAGTGTTCATTCGCCACCTGTTGGTTTTACTTTCTCGATACACAGAAAAAGAAAAAATTACAATCGTCAAGAAATTTGATATCGAGGTTTCGACGGATTTACACGTGTTAGATCTCCCTGAGTGCAAAAAACATTTTTCAAATTATTTTTGACTGTTTGCCAGCGGAAGAAGGACGAAATTTCGTACTTAGTCTTTATACCAAAATTGTAATTATTTTTCAAATCTTATACTATCTGATTTTTGTCAAAATCAGTCAACTGGAAGTGTCTATTTATGCATCTGTGTCCCTAAAACATGACTGCTGATGAAACGAAAAGAACAATTTGGCGCATTGTTTTATAACAAAATTTATTGATGTGTATCAAATTTTGGATTAATTCCGTCAAAGGGTTGACTATCTGCGTCTATGCGTGGGTTTACGAACGCGTAACTCAAAAATTCAACAAATTGCATAAATGAAATCTGGTATGTGGTCTAGACACCAAAGTTGTAAATTTAGCAATTCGGAACAATCATACAAAGGGGAAGAGTTCCAAATACGTGCGCGATTCTCTACGAAACTTAACACAACAATCATCATATTATGGAAGTATACGAGAATACTCCCGCTGGTTTCACATCAGCTGTTTCTTTAAATAAATGGCCTATGTTTTTTCGTCACTTGTTGATTTTTTTTCTGAGGGCATGAAATCGGTTTTCGTCACCTGTAATGTACAAGAGCTTCGGCACCATCGTCTCATTCTGTCATGTTCACACCACCACAGAATGGCCTGCTTAATACTTTCATGGAATGGTTTTTTTAAAGAAGTAGGCGAAATGGCGCTTGTAAGTGGTACACTCCCGCTGGTTTCAAATTAACTACTTATTTTAGAAGGATGCCAGTAGTTGTTGATTTCTTTCAATGGGCGCGACATGGGTTTTCTTGTCGCCCGTATTGCACTTCTACTTCGGTAGCATCGTCTTATTTCGTCATCTTCACTCCACCGCTTAATGAACTACTTCATGCGTTGATAGAATGATTTTGATAAGTATTACGCTGAAATTGTAGGGCAGCCAAGAATGAGTTATCCCCACCTGGCCTAATCATTCAGGGTGATGTGATCATTTATCATCACTACATTAATGCGGAAACTGACGGTGAAGTCTTAATAGTCAACACTGACCACAGCTCAATCCCTCCCGCAGGAGATATGTCCCGTCATCAGAGTAGTAACTCACCCTTGGTAACATCACCATGGGTAATGGCAACTCACCCGTGGTAACCTCACAATGGGTAATGGTAACTTAACCGTGGTAACCTCACCATGGGTAATGGTAACTTAACCGTGGTAACCTCACCATGGGTAATGGTAACTCACCCATGGTAACCTCACCATGGGTAATGGTAACTCACCCATGGTAACCTCACCATGGGTAATGGTAACTTAACCGTGATAACCTCACCATGGGTAATGGTAACTTAACCGTGGTAACCTCACCATGGGTAATGGTAACTCATCCATACGCCATTACAATACCAATTAGGGAAGCAAGAACACTTATTGGTGCCTTCTCAACCACATATTCGTGGTACCCCATGATGGGAGACTCATAGGTGGTAGGCATTTGTAATGATACATGAGGTTCTTATCTTAAAAACAGAAACGCTTACAATGCAGTATTGCTTACAATGAGGTAAAAGATTTCCGAAAGGTAGTCCTTAGCCTCTTTTAACAGAGACGTATCTTTTGTTTTCGCAATAATATTAGCGATGCTGGATTTTCAACAAATTTTCTCCCACAATCTAAGATTAATAGGATCAAAACGACCCAGGAAGAAGACATGAAAGTGTTTGAACGCGGAGTTTTCACCTGAAAAGTTCGAATTCCGGTTAAATTAATTATTAACGACAAGTAATGAATGTTTCTGGGTTGTCGTCTCAGGTTTCAAGTTATCTCAGAGCTACCGCTACTGGCGTCTCTGACAAAAGTGAAATTGGTTGGGGTTTTCGCCGTATAAAATAATAAAAATGACTTTTCTGCGAATGAGGAAGCGTGCTTGCCTCATTAATTTAAACTTCGGGATACTTGGAATAGCTGAATGCTATACAATATCGCCTCTAAGAGAATGTGCGTTGTGTAGTATCGAGATAGTGCTATTTGAGAATTTTAGCCCTTGAAACGGAGACGCTTACTTCGACTAATTATGTTCTTTCCTGGCGGTAACAAAGTTGTACAGAGTAGCGAATTGAAAAGAATTTATTTGTCTAATGATGAAGTGCATGATAAGTAAGATTCGTTGGCGTAAAATTGCTGTTGAGGTTGATTTCAAGTAGGAAATGTTGATCTACAAATTTCTGGGAGGTATTTTGAACTTTCTTTAAGTGGATGGATCTTTATTATGTATAACAACATTCTTCCGTAGGTTGGGTATGTGAACTTGCGTTGTCGTGCAAGACTTTTGGACAGAATCAACGTCTTTTATTTTTACTGCCTTCTAGTGTAAAATGCCTGATGCAGAAAAATCAAACCTCTTCAGGAGGACTCAGCAGAATTACAGAGTAAAGGGCAATTTCATTCTTTACCTTATCAGGAGTGGACTGGAAAGAACGCCTCGAGGATAAGTAGCCGTCAGATTAGTAAGCAAGTTCACGATTCCATCTGCGGCACAGTAAGTGGTGAAGGACTGGTTTATGGTATTTCCAGGCTATACCAGGGGTTGTGACCCTTCTGCACTGAAAGGCCTCGTTAAATTACGGCAGTTGGGCAAAGGGCCACAAGAGCAGAATCGTAAAGGGTATTGTTCTGCAATTATTATTATATTACAGAAAAGTATATTATTTCAATGCAAATTGAAAATAACTGGCAAGACCGCAGATTCCCCACTCCTGGGCTAAACTATCCAGTGATGGGTCACTGCATGACTCGCTTGACCTGTTTTGCAGTGGACACAGAACCCGTGCTTATGATCCATGGGCTGGTCATTGAAGTACATGTGCGAAGGAAATGCGGGCAGGGTTGAATCTCCAGAATTTCCACTCTGAAGTATAGAAAGAAGCAATTTGAATGGCGGTTATTCCTGTTGTTTCCGTTTTATATTATTTCTTGGCAGTAGATACATCCGTTATTGGTTAACATGTGCAGCTTTATTGATTTAATCTGTAATAAATTTGTTTAGTTGGAATTACAAAATGTTTTTATATTCTATCATTATAGAAGAAATATGGTCTGCGCAAAGTGTGGAATAGCGAGTGCGTCCCCAGAGCACATCCTCTCTTGTCTTCGCCTATCTAGGGAGACTTTCGAGACGGATCCTTTGCTTGTTCTCGATTTCTTGAGGGTGAGTGGGCTCATGGATGGTGTCTAGCTGCCGCTAGACAGAGAGGGATTAGTAACAACAACATAGAAGAAAACTTGTAGGTCTTTTCCTTGAAAGAATTAAATACGGAACTTATCACCCCGAGAGTAAAGGAATGAAGAGCTAATATTTAATTCCATAATTATGCATAATTCTGAAATAAATTGATAAATATTATAGAATAATGTTGCATACATAATCTGTGCTTGATATTTTCGTAAATTTCTTTTAACTAGATACAGTCTGATAACTGGAAAGTACAGAACCATTATTATTATTTTTTTAAATGTAAAGACGGGTTAAAATTCGGGAGAAATATTGAAGAATTATCCTCCGTAGCCCAATATATAATGAGATTTTTTTGTTTTTCAAACATAAGAGTAGTTTTTTGAGATTAAAGGACCTTGTCGATTTTTATTAGTTTGATAATAATCAACAGCTTAACGCATAAGAATAAAGATAAAATATAAAAAACTTGTAATAAAATCGATTGAGGAAATTAGCGTGGCTTCACAATAGGATGGAAAACGTAACCCTGCACTGACACCTCGTCCTTTTTCTTCCATCAGATGCGCAATGGATTTTAAAATTATATTTGCATGGCGCATTCCACGTGTTTTATGTGCGCGTGTATTGACTTTATTGCTTCTTCAAACAAAAACCTCACATTTAACATTAAAGGGAGTTTTTTTTAAATAAAAAAACATTTGTACAGATTGCCGATACATACTGATGCTTTTAATAATTTACTGTTCTTAAAAAAATTGGAAGCCAAAGAAAAATGCTATTTACCTTTATTACTGACACTGACATGCATAGTTAATATTCCAGGAGTCAGTAAAGCACCTGTCTGCAGTTGCGGTACACTTGTATACTCGGTGGTTGTATCATTACCGAATTGGATCTGCCATTTATATAGCAAACGATCTTTCTCCGAAGGAATACTCCCTGAAAAGATGAATAAAATATAAATGAATTCAATCGAAAAATAAAAATTTATTATAGCATTTTTTATATTTAAATCAGTCTGATCTGGTATAAATAATAATAATAATAATAAAAAGTATAACACTAATGAATGCTATTGTTGTATTGTTATTAACACATTGCCAGCTAGTATGGTAAAATCGTGCTTCATCCATAAAATCGTTTTTTAGCCTGTCGGTTATAACTATGTTTTATGTTTACTGATGGGATCACGGTTGAACCCGTTCCATTCACACGAGGTTGAACGGAACGGGTTCAACCAACGGCGTGACCAAATTAAAGTCTCTCTGTAACGGCACACTCACGCAAGCAATAAAAAGACCAACTTACCATTTGGTAGGATCAAATATACTTGATTGCTGTTAATACTCCAAACGGAGGGCACCGCGTGGACACGAATATGAGAGGCCGCCGGATAAGTAAGCGGGCTCTCGTTTCCCTTGTGGGTATAGTAATGGTGGGGTTTGGGTGCCTCCCAAATAGTACGCACCTCCTACGGGAGGGGTCGGGCCGTGGCCGGTGAAGGCTGCTAGGACTCCGGCATCTGTACTCGAGCTATTGCAACGGCTGTCATTCAGTTTTTCTCGGATGCTACGGCAGGGCTTGGTGACTCAGTTTTCTGATTGATTGCTATTAATAACTAGGTGATGTTTCACCAGTCCTGACTAAATTTGTGCACCACAAAAACGGTAGAAAATTTTCGTGCGTCAGTGTTTGCATATATAGAGCTTTTCAGTGGTATCAAGACTAGAATCGAAATCCACCAGCAAGCAAATCTATGATTCTTTACAAATACATCTCCTTTTCATAGGAAGGAATGACAAAGCCAGCAAGTGTCATACTCTTCTACCAAAAGCTTTTTCTAAACGCGAAATTAATATGGAATTATATAGAAAAACATGCCAGAAAGATATTACCTAAAGCATGGTGGATTTTGAAAGAGGACTCACCAGATTAATAAAACTCTGATGCTGGGAAGTCTAATAACAAAATACCGAAGAATGCCATCTACTACCATGAAAATAATATTGAAAAAAATTTGTCGGAAAGATACTGCCTATACCTTGGTGGCTTTTTGAAGAGACTTCACTAGATTCATAAAACTTTCATATTATAGGCTGGGAAGTCTGATAACGATTTAATAGCACAAATACACCTCCATTTGATAGGAAGAAACAACAAAAACCAGACAATGTCATCTATTACCAAGAAAATAATGTTAAATTTGGTAAAAAAAACTTGCCAGAAAGATGCTGCCTGAACCATGATAGCTTTCTGAAGAGGTTTCACCAAATTTCTAAAAAATACCTGCTTGATAAACGTGAAAATAATATTGAATTTGCAGAAAATTTTTACGGAAAGATACTGCCTAAACCATGATGGGGTTCGGAGGAGAGTTCACAAAATTCATAAAACTTTCATGCTGGGAAATCTAACGACTTCATAGTATCCGCATAACAAAAATACACTTCCAGTTCATAGGAAGAAACGACAAAAATCTGAGAATGTCATTCACTGCCATGAAAATAATGTTCAATTGGATAGAAAAACTTGCAGGAAAGATACTGCGTAAACCGGGTGGTTTTTTGAAGAGGTTTCACTAAATTCCTAGAAAATGCTGCTTGCCAAACGTGGAAATAATAATATTGAATTTGATCGAGAATTTTGCCGGAAACATACTGCCTAAGCCATGGTGGGATTTTGTATTGACTTCACTAGATCCATAAAACTTTCGTGCTGGAAAACTGGGAAATTTGATAACGACTTCATATCATCACATAACACAAATACACCTCCAATTCACAGGAAGAAACGACAAAGATCAGAGAGTGTCATCTACTATCATGAAAACAATAATTAATTTGATAGAAAAACTTCCAAGGAAGATACTGCCTAAACCATGGTAGCTTTTTGAAGAAGTTTCACTAAATTTCTAACAAATAGCTGCTTGCTAAACGTGAAAATAATATCCAATTTTATAGAAAATTTTGTCGGAAAGATACTGCTTAAACAATGGTGGCATTTCGAAGAGTGTTCACAAATTCGTAAAACTTTCATGCTGGGAACTCTAACGACATCATATTATCATATAACACAAATACACCTCCAGTTCACAGGAAGAAACGACAAAAAGCAGAGGGTGTCATCCACTCCGCAGAATGTTTGGCGGTGCAATCACCTTTGCAAACTGGAACTACCCTTTAACAAAAATTTATCTATCACGGGATGAACCCGTTCCATTCACATAAGGGAGCAGTTTGCGTAATGAAATTAAGGGTTGACTGTAACGACACACTTTCCCAGTCAGAAGAGGCCCAGCTTACCATCTGGCGGGATCAGGTGTAATTGGTTGCTTCTAATTACTCGCCGATGTTGCACGAGCCGCGACACAGTCCACATTTTCCCGCGGTAATCGCGCCATTTACTTCGACTTCCACTTCACCCATTTTAAGAAAAGGCAATTTCCAGTCGAGAGATTAAACCTAACTATGATAGTTGGGAAAATTCGGGATAGGGTGGGAAAGGAGGGGGTATAATTTATTTGCTGCTAGATATAAAGGCCGTCGTGCAATATTTTAGCGTAGTCGAATTTTCCGGACCAAAGAATTTTAAGTTATAGCTTTAGCGTTAAAGTTTAAATTATTGCATATCGCTTCGGGGTAGCTTTATCAGTTCGTTTGGTTTTCCTTTTTTCCCTCCGAAAGTTCAGATTGCGAAATGGCAAGAATGCAACGCTGAGGGCATTTTAAAACTCTCGTTTAACTGGTTAATTGGTTAAGATAAAATACAATTGATTGTTATCTTCCATGCTCATTTTATTACACGCTTTTATTTAACGTGATTTGTTTCATGTTTGCAAAGATGGAATTTTGTAAAAGATTTTTCCCGATGTNCTAGAAAAATGGCAAGAATGTAAAGTTGAGGGCATTTTAAAGCTCTCGTTTAACTGGTTAAGATAAAATACAATTGATTGTTATCTTCCAACTTCATTTTATTACACGCTTTTATTTAACTTGATTTATTTCATGTTTGCAAAGATGGAATTTTTTAATCGATTTTTCCCTCACATCCTGATGTGTTAGCCTTCTGATATTTTGTAGAGTAATGTTTACCCTATAAAAATGCAATATTTTAATATTTTCAAAAAATAAAAGTTAATCCATTGATTTAAATTAAATTTTGATACCATCTGATAGGCACTATCTGGTACCGAATTTCAGTAAAAATGGATTGCAAGACACCGTAACATAGTCAGTGGTAATTCAAATTAACAGTAAGGAGTAAACTCCGCGGTATATCTTCACGACCAATCAAGTAGTCTTGAAACTAATGTATTTAAAAGTGATTGAAGTATTTTAATATCAATGATCGATGTTATTTATAAGGGAATTCTTTATTTAACGCCTTCAGTAGGAATTAAGGAAGATGCATTAAAGTTCTGAAATTTCACACAATCGTGTGGGCTCGTTGAAAATACAATATTTTAACATTTTCATAACTTAATTATCAGTTTATCGATTAATTTCATATAAAATTTGATTCCGTACCAGTGAAGTTATTTGGTAGCGAATTTAAGAAAAAATTTAGAATTTAAGGAAATTATTTTAACAATCCATAATATTTATACTAAAGAATTAAGAAATATCTATATTAAACACACAAAAGTGGAAAATAATAATACTAAAAATCGTTTCTAAAAACATACTTTTATAAGTGTACTAAAAAGTAGTTAAAATTTTTTAAAATCAAAAATATGGATGTCAAAACAAAATCGCATAACGTTGAAGGCATTGGAAACAGTACGATACAGAAATTAAGCCACAATGAATAGCATAAGAAAGAGAATTTCTGAACATTCAGCAAAAATTAAAATATATTATAAATGTTCAATTTTGCCTTGAGTATTTTCATCAGAATCTCACATATTTATGGTTTTGTTTTGATATCCATATTTTTGATAAAATGCTTATTTTCTACATTTTAGAACACTATTAAATGTTTGTGATTTTAAAACCCTTTTCATTTATATAATTTTTTATTGTTTTATCATACATAAAATGAAACAGGGAAATATTCGTCAGTTTAGCCAAACGGAAAGTGAATCGTTAAATGTTTTTATAGTTTAATCATTTATCTAATAGATAAAAGAAATATCAAAATATTTTTTTTGGTATAATACGATAAACACGATAAATACGGCCTTGATATCAAATTGAAGTATTGTTAGAATGTGTAAAACCTTTTTCGTCTGTTGGCTGAGCTATTTTACGATATTACCACATGGTATAATATTTTGAAATCATACGTACAAGCACGCACTTGCGTATAGTTTTCTTATTGTTGCCGAATTGTTGCTGTAACCTGTATTTAATAAATAACACAGAAAAACATATTTCTATGTTCATAGTATCAAAAAAATTTAAAAAAGCTTTTTTATTCCGCCATTCTTTAACAGGGCATTTATTTGTCGATTATACAACCTTTCAATTTTAAAATGCATTGCAATTCAATTCCTTAGTTTTTTCAAGGACTATATGAAAGCACATAAAAAATTGAATCTAACAATGCAAATCAATTTTCCAAAACAATAAACAGGATTTCAAAATGCTATTTTTTTAAAAAAAGCTACATACCCGATGAATTTCTAAAAAGCCTACTAAAAGTATGTGCCGCATCGAAAATTGAATAGAATTTCAATACGATTGGAAATAAGAATATTCTCTCCGTATATACACCAAGTTCTTACAAATTCAAAATGCGTTACCATATAAATATCATGGACCAAACGATAAAAAACAAGAACGTAAAGAAAGAAAGAAATCAAAAACTTCCCGTTACTGTGACATTTGGATGGAACGAAAAAAAAAATAAAAATAAAAGAAATAAAAATAAAATCGTCTGCTTTATAATACCTCGAAAGTATCTCTTGCTTCTCTGACAAAGCGCGTAAACGCCGTTAGTAAAAACAGAAAGAGGGAAAAAAAGGAATAAATAAAAACTCTTGAAAAGTACCAACCCATCAAAATTGCTGGAGAATAAAAGCCTGCAAGGCATATCCTGTACCTTTTGAGATCGATCTAGTATATAAGTAACGATGCAATTTAAAGGGAAAAAGTAAAGAAGTCTATTTCTTGCATTCTCTGCTGAAACTGAATGCTGACGGTGCCATTTTTGTTGCTAGAATAATGCGAACCTTCTAATAGCTCGTAGAAAACAGTATCTAAGTAGCTTAGTGCAGTAGGCGCGCTTCAGTAGCGCTACTCAACTGCTCTTTAATTTTTTATTTGATAGCCTTATGTTATAACTTCGTAATGGAGTAGGGGGACAGTTATTGAATTACTAAATTTTCTTATCTCTTTTTTGAGATGAAAAATATGATGTTTTCCCATCAAAAGTGCTTTTCGTATGGAGGAAGTTAATCAAAAAATATTTTTGATGGAATACATTTCTTGGAATGGTTCAGGTTTGGGTGAAATGTTGCGATGTTCTTGTTACAAAAATATTTATTTAAGTATCGTGCGTTATAGTGAAAACCTGCTGATTAAAAATAAATAACGATACAAATTTTCCTGGAAATCGAACTATTTCCGTTTCATTATTATTGACGATTACATGTTTTTAAGAAATGTTGGTATTTCTGTTTGTAATTAAAACAGTTTTATTTCAAAAATAGAATTATTAAATGAGATAATTTTATTCAGACATGTGAGAATTAGCTTCACATGTACTTAATCGAATTTATATTCCATTTGTTTCTAAAATAATTTTGTCACACAAAAGTGCAAAAATATTTACATATATTTTAAGAATATCAATTAGTTTCCTTAAGAATATTTTGTTATATGGAATACTGTTTTTGGAATGTATTTTACGAACGTTGTGATTCAACTAACAGTCTAGAGTTCATTTGAAATATTTATGAATTTTGTATCGAATTATAACGTCCCTGAATGACTTAACTTTTGTTTGAAAGAAATATTATCTTCACCATCATTTGTACTTGATAAATACTATCATTCGATGAACATATGTGCACGGACAAACCACTTAAGTAGTCTATATAGAGCTCCCATTTTTTACATATTTGAAAGAAATAAATCAGAGACTAATCTGAAAAATGTAATTGAAATGATGGCAAACATTTTTTGCAGTAGTTAAAAAAATAAAAAAAATTTAAAATTGGTCCATGTTGAGCTTCTTCACCGAATATGTCTGAACTAGGGGGAGGTGGAAGAATTGGGAACTAACTGCTTGTTTTGAGACACAAAACTTTTCGCAAAGCATTGTAGGTAAACAAATTATGCAACAGTTTTCAAAATTAATTATTGCATTCTAAGCAATCCGTTTAGAACTCTACGCAAGGGATTAAAGATGGTTATGTTTTGCTTAACAAACATATTTCAAAGTGGTTTGCAATAAACTGCAAGTTCCAAATTTATCAATTGTTGATTGATGCTCGATTGCATATTTCATTTCTTCAGTGAAATTGCAGGTAAAAAATTATGCAACAATTTTCAAAATTAATTATTGCATTCTAAGCAATCCGTTTAGAATTCTACGCAAGGG
>BGPR01001339.1:113814-134976 GCA_013235015.1 Araneus ventricosus | reverse complement strand
AAATTATGCAGCAGTTTTCAAAATTAATTATGCATTCTAAGCAATCCGTTTAGAATTCTACGCAAGGGGTTAAAGCTGGTTATGTTCTGCTTAACATATTTCAAAGTGGTCTGCAATCAACTGCAAGTTCCAAATTTATCAATTGGTGATTGGTGCTGGATTGTACAATTTATTTCTTCAGTGAAATTGAAGGTAAAAAATTATGCAGCAGTTTTCAAAATTAATTATGCATTCTAAGCAATCCGTTTAGAATTCTACGCAAGGGATTAAAGATGGTTATGTTTTGCTTAACAAACATGTTTCAAAGTGGTTTGCAACAAACTGCAAGTTCCAAATTCATAAATTGGTGATTAGTGCTCGATTGCATAACTTATTCTTCAGTGAAACATTTTTTTCCTTATTTGTCGTCATAAGGCAAAACATATTCCGTACTATAATTGCAGTAATTCGTGAGCTATGATATATATTCTCCATGAGTGATTTTTTTATAATGAGCATTTTGGAATTAAATTATTAATTAAAATAAAGGCTAATTATAAAATTTCATCTGAAGGATTTCAGGAGAACTGGGATATGAGCTTGCTAATTTAAAGATCGTCTTACTATTAATTTAACTAAAATGTTGAGATGACATTAAAACAATTTCACATTTAACAAAAAAATATTTTTAATCTGATATGATGACTTGGATATTAATGGAATTCTTTATCATCGATAATAATTCCAAAATAATTTAAAACACAAAAAAAGTTTGACAAAAGTTCATTGAATTTTAGATGTTAAGATATAATATCTCTTGCCACGAGACAAATGTCAAAAACAACCAGACATCTAAGAAATCTTATGAAGAAAAACCAGTTCTGACAATACAAAATAATGCGATGTTATGGTCTTCAAAGCCCAGAATTTTATGGCCCAATATCTCCACTGAGATGTCATGACACGAAGCTTAAATCCCCCAATTTTTTACCGGATTTATGTCATCTACTGACGCCACCCATCACTAAACATAAAAAGATATAGTGGGTTAGCTTTTTTTTAGAAACGCACAAATTACTGTGGGACATTAAAGTTCACAGAAAGGACCAAAGATTATGACCCTTATATCATTTAAGAGATTAAGGCCGATTACTGGTGACATGTCATGACCTGGTGAAGAAAGTTAACACCCATCCGAAGAAAAATATAAAATCCTTCAACCTAGAAAAACAAAATCAAGAAAAGTCAACTAAGAAAGAAGGGATTTTTATCTATCTATATATACACCTTAGTACGTGAATAAACCTACCAAAGGATTTGCCATAGTAGTATGTTAGAATTAGACGCCTTTTTGGCGAACTTTACAGCAATTTCTCTTCATAAAGTTGTCGGAATGAATCAAACTTGTGCCACCCCTGGGACCAATTTCACATATGTTGAAAAAGAAGAGTAAAGGGAAAGAGTAATAAGAAAAGTTTTCTTTTTTTTTCTTCTTCTTCGAGGAAACATCTCTTCGTTTGGTGGCAAAAGTTTTTATTCATTTTTCCTCGGCAAAAAAGGGCAAATAAATATAAATTTCGCACGCTTTTTCAATCCTTTCGCCTCGCTTTTCTGGCTGGTGAAAGTGTGTCTTCGCTATCTTTCTCATATAAAAATCGAAAGTAAGGTTTTGCGCGAACTTGTGATTTCTATTCCGCACTTTCCTTCTTTATTATTTTGTTTATTTCTTTTCCCACATGAAATAAGGCACTGCCATTCGGAATTACGGAGAGGTATTTTTCGATACTTTTCCCGCGCAAATATTTCTTAGAACGAACTTTATTTTATGGGGGGGGGGAGGGTTATGCAAATTTTTTATCTCGACATGTTCTTCGAGGCGTATTCTGGATATGAAGGAAGAAAATAAATAAATAAAGAAATAATGGCAATTTCATATTTTTGAACTTTAACCTACGCCTACATAACTTATTCGGATTTACAAGGTTCTTTCTTTTTTTGCTTGCGTGGTTTTTGGAGTGGTGTCGCGAAAAATCTGAAATACGATCCCAGAAAGACAGTAACTCTATCATTTCGAGTTTCATGCTATGGCTTCCAAAAACGAAGAATATTTTTATCGAAAGAACTGTGTCTTTCCGGCGTAGGAAGAGATCAATGATTTTACCAACGACAAACAGCTTAGAAATTCAGATTTTTGTCAAAAATTTCAAAAATTATTTTTAACTCAATTTCGAATTTAGCAATTATAGAATAAAACGGTACTGAATGGCATTTATAATTCTGTAACAACATTGTTGTATACAATTAATTCTCTCAGAAAACAAAGTATTTATTAAGTAATTGTAGTGATTTAGTATTTATACTATGTAAATCTGTTATTTAATTATTATTTATTTAATTTCTATTATTTAATTATTATTTATTTAATTTTTATTATTTAATGATTTTTTATTATTTAATTAAATTATTATTATTATTTAATTATGTATGAAAAATTAGTATTTATTAAGTAAATGAAGTAATTTAGTAAATAAAATATTACATTTTTAAGAACTATAAGTGACTTTAATTATTCAATTATAGTTAATTATCTAATTGTGGCAACATTATTGTATTAAAAGTTGAATAGTTAATGCGCAAGTTTGATACAAGTGGAAATGATTAATAACTGTGGAAACATAATTCGATTACCGATTATTTATTTTCTCCGAGATAATTGCATAGTTGCAAATGATTTATTCACGGATGATGATCTAGCAGCATTTATTTTTGATTATTTATTTTATTTTAATTCCTCCATTTATGGACGAAATCATTAGTAGTTTGTTATTTTTCATTGACTTTTCGTCAATTCTGGACCTGATAAATATTAAAGACGAGTTGTAGCTGTAATACCTTAAACGAGTATGAGAAAAAAAAATCCTTTCAATTTTTCATAATAAATGTATAACAATATTTGCGCAATTAAATTTAAAGTACAGTGAAACTTCGATTGACCGTCAGTTTCTGTTATCCGTCTCCGACTAAAAACGTAAGTTTATAGTGTTACATACATGGAAAGTCGCTTCCCAGCAATGTGAGTCTTATGGTTGGAAGAGAGTTTTACAGGGGTAAGTGTGAGATGACGGACAGTAGCCACGTCTGGACCCCTGACCTTGGCGACCATCTTGGCGACAAACTTGCCGACTTTGGCGACGAAATATGGGATCTCAAAGGTGCTGGAATCTACTCGATATCTCTACGCCACGAATGTGCTGGATCATTCCATGTGACGTCACGGCCTCCCGGGGGAAACTATATAAGAAGAACGCTTGGACGACGGAGGGAGTGTTGGTCGACTGGGATCGCCTTGGAGCGCGAACGTCTTTGGAGTTCTATCCGCTGTGCGAGATAGTAAGCTGTTAGACGCCGAGCGGTAGTAGTGTTGATCCATTAGGAACGACTTTAGAGCTTCGTCCGCAGTGCGAGCTAGGAAGCTGGTGAGCTGAGCGCTATTGAAAGTGCAGTAATTGTCGTTACTAGTTATTTGCTGACTGTTTGTGCTGTTAAATATCAAAGTGCTGAACTGTTATTACCTGTGAATTGTTGTCTATTTACATTGGTAATCTGTGCAAGAACTATTGTTTCCTGTACCTGTACTACGTGTTTTCCCGCATATTTGTGAATAAACCTTCATTCTCCATTATCCTGCGTGTTGGACTGTTTACACCATTCACTCACAGATAGACTTTTGCAACAATAGTATCACAAAACATTTATGTGCGTACTTTTATATATTGAAGTTTCTATTGATCGTTTTGTCAAATTAAATACAATACGTACACACAGCCCTGGTCCGAATAGTGACGATTAATCGACGTTTTATTGTATATTGTATGATAAATTTTTAAAATTTAATGAACATAAAATAAATCTTTACAAATCATGAAAGCAAAATAACGATATGAACAAGATATTAAAGCAATTTCATTTTCCAGTGTAATCAATAATAATGGAACAATGTAGATCTTGGAAAAGGAAGAAAGCAATGCACTTAGGTTCATATTTTGGTCGATTCTCAAATATTTTCGTTTGATTCATTTTTCAGTTTTGCTTCTCACTTCATTATAAGTCACTTTAATACTAGATCGCATAGAATGTTCATTTTAATTGAAAATTTTATTTCTCTTTAAAACTATGGTTCGTACGACGTTTATGAAAATTCATGTTTACGTTATTATGTTACGAAATTATGTTGACGATTATGAAATTATTCAGAAAAAAAGGAAATGTTTACTTATTTACAGCAAATTTATTAAAAAAAAT
Source organism: Araneus ventricosus (assembly GCA_013235015.1). NCBI lineage: Eukaryota > Metazoa > Arthropoda > Arachnida > Araneae > Araneidae > Araneus > Araneus ventricosus. The sequence goes on along the minus strand of BGPR01001339.1, from coordinate 130,695 downwards.
TGACGGCATTTTATCTTGAAGAAAATTCTAATTGATTATTCTAACTATTTCTGCAATATGAGTGACTTTTAAATGTATGATGGGCACAATGGCGGCTCTTCAGCTTAGAAACAAACAGTGGTGCAAAAGTTGTGTAGACCTAAGTTGTAAGAAATTTTGTGCTGATTATTTTGCTATGTAATGAAGATATACTAAAAATTGATAGTTTTTGAGTTATAAGCAAAAAAAAAAAAAGCTGAGGGAAACCTTTTTTCATGTTTTAGAGCTATAACTAAAATTCCATCAAAAATTATTGGTGGCAAACCTCAGTTTCGTAATCAGCACCCGAAAAAACATGAGGAAGCAAAAAATGACAACTCCTCCAGAATTGGATTTAAAAAGACTACTTGACTACTGAACTACTGAGAAAAAGCGAAAAAGAGCCAAATGAGGAAGTCGCGCCAATCGTGAGCTGCTCCGGAGTGCAGCTCAAATGAATGCAATTTCAAGCGGAGAAAGGGTTGCTTTTCTACCGCTTCGCGTTGCTCATTGCATTAATTTCATATCCCGAGGAGGGGAAAAATTTTCTGCAGCTCTGGTCTGTCTTTCTCTTAATTCTTGGTTGATTTTTCCGTCTTCCTTTTACATTTATCACTTTTTTGCCATTTTCGTTGATTACTGAATTCTCAAAGTGGAAAAGTAAGCCAACTAGAATAAAAAGGAAAATACAATCTTTTAAAATAATTTCATTGGGGGGTAGGGGACTGCAGCTCTTATGGACGAGCCGCCACTGGAGGGGCAGTAAAATACTTTTTATCTAGAATGCCTTTATTTACGTGCATTGACTTATTGACCGAAAAAACAAATAAACTTTTCTTTATACTTTAACAAGGCGCAACTAAGAGTATTGTTTTAATTGACACTTTCGATGATTTACTTCTGTTTATTCTATAAAATTAACTTTCACGTTTACACTATAATATGATGAAAAAATAACGGCGCGTCGATTTTCTGCCTCGTAAAGTATTATGTTAAAGCTTGTAATAAATTTGTCTACTTACACCAAAAATCTCCCAAAGATTTATTTTTTAAAATTACATATAACCATGCCGTTTTCTTTTAACTTCTCACGCAAATTTGAATTTTGTTTTGTATAACAATTAATTTATCGAGAGGCAGAAATTCTATACTCTAGAGAAATCTAGGAGGTGATATAAACTGAAAAAAATAATAAAACGTTATTCACACACACACTCTATAAAAAAATACACCTTTTTGTATTATACTTCATTTATAGAAATTCTTAATTTGAATTATAATTTAAAAACATATTGTATGTCTAAAAGATTTTTAGTGAATTTCTAAATAAATATACAATACAGTGAAACCTCTTCGAACGGCCACCCCTCTTAACGGCCAATTTTTCGTGGCACGGATTTTTCGGCCCATAGACCTAATGTTAAAATAACCCCTAGCAGCGGCCACCCAACCCGACTGAACGGCCGCCGGGTGGCTTCGCCCATCCCATTTAACAAACGCATCGGTTAGAGATTTACTTTTTAAACTGAAAAACGAACTTGAAAAAATGGTTTTTTCCGAGAAGGGTAAAAACTTTACAGTCACAAATTGTAACCTTTTTTCAAAAAATGTAAAAAATTATCTAAAGAGAAAATAGTACTTTATTTAATAAGTCTCAAACTTCATTTTAAATAAGAAATATGTGTCGGACTTTTTTATATTATGTATTATAGCAATTATCTTGTAATTGTAACGAAAAACATTTCAGAGCGGCCACCCCCTCTGAGCGGCCAATTTTTCTCGGAACGGAGGGGTGGCCGCTCAGAGAGGTTTCACTGTATATAAAAAGTATCTAAATGTTGTTTGGCTGATGCAAATTTCTTTCGTGGAAAACACGTTAACAGTTATAATATCACTCGATGCGATAAATAAATATGACATGACATATAAATTTTTAAAATCAGTTTCAGGAAAAAAGGGAATATAAAAATTGTTTTTAGTAATAATATTTGTCCTAAGAGCTATAATATTAAGAGTTAGAGGTTTTAACAATCAGACTTTGAGGAAAAATAAAACTCTATTTTCTCTGCATCCTCGAGCTCCTTCAGTTGGAGACAAATAAATAAATAACCACGCTTTAGAAATTAAGCTTAATTAATTGATTAATTTAAATAAGTAAGCTTTTTTCTAAATGTCTTATCCAAGATTGGCTGGAATATACTAACAGAGGCAAACCGATATTTATTTATGTCAAATAATTATGTCGTTACCGCTTATTCCGCTGTTTTCGCGGGTAGGAAGAGAGTCTATTTTCTGTTTCATCCTGCGATTTTCGCGGGTAGGAAGAGAGTCTATTTTCTGTTTCATCCTGTGATTTTCGCAAGCTATCCTGTTAATTTAGGACTATTGCAGAGTTGAATCGTATTATACTAATAAAGCCTTGCACATAAATAAAAATTCGCTTCGTTCAAACGTAATTGCACATGTTTGCAAAAGTTGGGATTTCAAAGAATTCGGCAGTCAGAAGGCCCTGAAAGACTTGAAAGATTTTGTTTATTTACTTTATAGGGGAAAATTGGGTAAAACCGGATACCTAAGACCCGAAGGCATGTTGAAGCTAAACTATTCGACATACAGCTTGTCAAATTTTACTAGAATATCCTTTATTTATCAGAGTACAATATATCTTTCAGGAAAAGTCATAGTTTTACTATCTTTCTTACTAACGATTTTTTTGTAGAAAAAGTCAAAGTATCCGGTTCTACCTCACTAGTGGAGTAAAACCGGATACACATGTTAACCCTATGGGAAATCAGGGAAAACTAGATTTTCAGTAGAAAAGTATCATATTTTTGATTTTATGCGACAAATTAAGAATAAAATAATTTTCTAAGATTTAACAATAGTTATAATTTAAGAAAAAAGACGATTTTTTAAAAAATTAACAATAATCCCAATAGTTGTCAATTTAAGAATAAAATACAGTTTTTTTTAAAGATTTATCATTAGTGACAATAGTTAAAAATTTAAGAATAATGACAATCAGTTTACAAATATTTGCAAAATTTGTATCTAAATTAGTGATAAAATCTGTAGGAATTAAATAGAGAACCTAGTAATGTCACTAGCGCATTTAAGCACTGCTGGTTTGGAAATTACAATAGAACAGAAAAGCGACAAAATGAAATGTAAGAATCTAACAAATGTTGTATAAAAAAAGATATTGGAAAAACGAAAATGACTTATTGGGTTCTCCTACTATTTTAATGATCCAAATCCCAAAAGCATAAGAAGAAAAATAATCCAATCCAAAAGCAAAAGAAGAACATTGTATTCAACACAATTCTTTCTTCTTTAAAATTCAAGCTAACCGACGAGCTCAGTCGATGCGTTAAATAAAACCGAACGAATGCAAAGCCTTCGAGCAAAAGATTTTTAATTTTACATGCGTTTTAAGTTTTATATGAGAAAAAAATGAATGAAAATTGTTTATATATTTGCAAGCGAGGGAATAATGGAATAAATAAATTTTAATTCTTTTTAAAAAATTGACAAAAATAATTCTTTGTATTATTTGAAATTATCACAATTTTTTGTGATAATTTCAAATAATACAAAGAATATTAGAAATCGGAATAAATTGGAAATGCTTTCCATCAGATCATTTGACGCAAAGTCAAATAGGAATGGACTTCGCAAACTACCAACTATCTTAAAACCTAAGAAAATCCGCTTGGGTCGGGTAAACGTAGCCTCCCCTAGTATCCGGTTTTAACCTCACAAGAAGTACCCTGCTTTACCCCGAGTGCAGAGGCTATGGAAAACGAAATTGAACCACGCAATTGTTTTAACAAATTTTAATTTTTTGATAGGTTATAAATCCCTAGTAAACACATAATAAGCTAGACTAAATATAGTGTTTATAATTGCAATGATTAATACTAAGTAAGCATAGTTTAAAAAGAAACGCACATTGGAGAGTATACGTCATAAAACAAATAAACCTTCACAGACGAAATGTGAAACAACATGAAAACTATAACCATTCTTTGTTCTCCACTATTGGAGCATAATTCAGTATTTTTCCACTAGAAAGAAGAATTAATAACGCCAAAATCAAAGTATCAGGTTTTACCCCATTATTCCTTACATTAAAATTTCTAATATAAAGTTTCTGGCTGGTTTATTTCTTACGAAAGTATTCTAACAAATGAAATTATTTTTTCTCAACCTTTAGCAACATTTGAAGTACATATTCTGTAAAACTATTTTCTCTGCGGACACACTCTCTGGGCAGTGAAGCTCACTGAACCTGAAAGTAGTGGGCTTGCTTTGAAAAAGCTTCACGCGGCCATTATTTTTAGAAAAGGCGTAGTTCATTTTAATTTTCGTTTTATCCCACGATCCGTTATATAATAATCTCAGTTTTTAAGTATAATTTCATATGATAATGAGCAAAATCAAAATAATGAATTTTTTAATGCAAATTATTTCATCGTTATTTATTAGTTTTCAAAGAATACAGTAATTTTATTTTGGCCTTTTTCTAGCAAAAATAAAATAATAATAAGAAGATAGGATTTAGGAGTTGTTCCATATTTAAATCATGTTGAAAACGAAAACGGAATGTTGCACAATGAACGCTCGCTTTAAGTAGCTTTTGCAGGAAAAATTAATAACATGCGTACAAGTTTCATTTACAAATCAATTAACAAATCTAGAATCTTCTCAACCATCGGTAGTGGTCGAATGTTTGTCCGTTGTTTTGACCAGGAGCTGCTGATAACGTCCACTGATGGAATTGTAAACACTGCCAGGCGTATCAAATGTTATTTGAAAGCATTCTCTTTTAGTGGCTACCTTTAACTAGTTTGTTTTGACCAATAAGAATTACTTTTCATTTATCTCCATAAAAATAAATCCATGCTGGAGTGTGATCCTGGTGAATGCGTGTTGTAAGGGTGCTGGAGAGAACTTAATATTCTCTTCTTGCCTTAACATAGTTTTCATCGGAATTTTTCAAAAGAGACCTTCAATTAATTCACAACTTAAATTTATCCGATGATTATTAATGCATTAATTAATTTGAGTTATGAAATTATAATGTATTTAATTAATTGTTTACACAATAATTAATTAAGATGAGCATATATTTTTGCGACGCTTTATAATTAAATATATAATTGAAAGATTTAGATTAATATTTTATAAAACAATTTGTAGTTATGAATTAAGGACTATTTGATGAGCGTAGCAAACTACTGGTTTTTAGTAAATTCATCTTAACAGCACCTAAGTCTTTAGTTCTAGTTACCTCTATTAAAGCTATTGCCAAAAAATGAATAAAAATATGGGTGAAATGAAAATATAGTTAGTCATAACCATACACGTGTTGTTTTAAAAAATCTAGCAGTTCTAGTACCACTTGGTCCAGCATATCCAGCCAAGTCTCATAATAAAAGGGAAGTGTGGCACCAAACCTAACTGACTAAACACAAATATAGTTAGCCATAACCATACACGTGTTATTTTAAAAAATCTAGTAGTCTAGTACCACTTGGTCCAGCATATCCAGCCAAGTCTCCTAATAAAAGGGAAGTGTGGCACCAAACCTAACTGACTAAACACAAATATAGTTAGCCATAACCATACACGTGTTGTTTTAAAAAAATCTAGTAGTTCTAGTACCACTTGGTCCAGCATATCCAGCCAAGTCTCATAATAAAAGGGAAGTGTGGCACCAAACCTAACTGACTAAACACAAATATATGCGATTAGGTTGCCTTCTCGGAAAACTTTGGGAGAAAACTGGCGAACCTTCTTTAATAGGAACTTCAAACAGTCATCTCGACCGCAGCACCCTATTCATTGATAAAACGTATATCGGTCTACCAATTTTTTAATAACGTTTGTTAAGAGCAGAGAAAGATGATAGAACTCATAACTTTCTTATTTTATTTTCATATTCCTCAGGCATGACGTGCATAGGACACTGGCGGACTTTTAAAATTCTAATACAGGTGTAAAATGAAGAAGACGTGTTTTAAATGTTTAGGAACTATTAGAAATACAGTATAGGGTACAAATCCCTCCTATTTTAATGTTTTCGTTATATGGTAGAGGAAGTTAATTTACAAATTTCAAATTATAAAGATTACCACCACCCAAATCCATTTATAAAATAGAAAATGCTCCATAGGAAAAATATTTTGTCAAAATATATTAGAAGATGGCTAGCAGTTATTTAAATCTGACTATGATTTAAAGCAATACTGGAAAACTCTCAAAATATGCCACCATTTTTACTGATTCCAAATGGATGAGAATAAATGGCAGCGCCATTTATTCCCAATATGAAAGCCACATGAAGGGTGTACTAAAGCCGTGATTTATACACTGCTGCTCAAAAGTTAGGAAGAAAAATGTGTTTTAGACTAGAAGTGAAATGCATGTGGCAAAGCACACTTTTCAGCATTTTCTTTGTAAACAGTAAACTAGAATACGAAACCTGTCTTCATATTTAATTTTAAAATGCACAATTTTATGGAACGCATCAACTAACAGAAAACCATGATATTCTTTTTCTAAAAAACCGACCTTGAAAATTTAGATAAAAATTTTAATATAATCATTTTTTATCTTCTCATATACTAAGAATACAAAGCGAAAATATTGCTTTCTTCAGAAAGATTCGACCACTCGATTTTGAAGAATCATCGCGTTTTAGACCTTTCCGAGTTTGAAAAAAAATATTTTTAGAATTATCTGTCGGTCTGTCTGTGATATGATAACTTAAAAACTGAAGGAGCTAAACAAATGGAATTTGGTATGCGGCCTGTACAACAAAACTGTAGATGTCTGTCAAATTTTGAAGGGAGGTTAGTCCGTCTGTCCTCACCTGTGCAACAGCAGCTAACTAGATGAATGAAGTATGGCATATGAGTTTTAGCAACAGAATTTTAGATGTGCAGAAAATTTAGGACCAGTAAATTCAGCTGGTTGGACTGAATTCAAAAACGCAACAAACTAAATAAATGAATTTTGTAGCGGTTACAATTCACTGCCTTCTCCTTTTTTATGGTAGGTGGCGTTACTAGAGCCATTCGGGTTTTTCCCATGATGCCTCTCTCTCTTCTTCTTCTGTGTACTTGTCTTGTGTTGTTGTTCTCTGTCTTGCGTCTTGTACCTTTTAATGTACTGTGTCGTGGAACTTAGCCATCTAATAAAAATGGTTCCTGAAATTGAATTAATTCTTCAACAGCGGCATTCCATGCAAACATGAGTCTCGTCCCTCTACAATTTTCATTATCGAGAAGTATACAGGAATAGAACATACAGCAGTACATACAGATATTTCATTATGAAGCAAGAAATTATTTTAAGATAGTTCATGTTTAATAGAATTTTCAGCAGATCAAATATTTTACTTATAAACAGACAGTTGCCATAGTTGAGTACCGTCTATGGCAGAATGTCAAAAACAAAAGAGGTATGAAAGTATCAATAAATTCTTTATCGGAAACTTTATTGATGAAGGTTATGATGAATTCTAATGTTTCGATTAGGTAATAATGCAGAATGTTTTAAGCAAACATCAAGATGTTGAAACCTAAACTGTCACACGGTTGGCACAAAACATATTTACTTCTAATTCCAAAAAATAATGAAACAAAAATAAATTAACAAATTAATCATTACCTCTTACGGAATAAACTGTATTGTCAACCAGAAAATTTCGATATTCCGAACTAGTATTTTTTTTAACTGTATTTATAAGACGTTATAAATATGACGAAATTTATAAGACAAAAACAACAAAAACTATTCTAGTTCATCTAGTTTTTAGACATTTATTTGCAGTAACTCTAACATGGGGACACAAAATGAAATAAAAATTATATTACCACAGGGGCAATGCAGTTGAGATCTTTTAAGACCTGCTGAAACTGTGTATTCTTAAGGCTTGCTCCTATTGGAAATTTTTCTCTTTCTAGATTAGTTTAGTTATATTAACGTCCCGTTTTGAAGCAACACGAGGGCTATTTTGGGACGGACCTCGTAATATTGAACCACGGTCAGATGACGAGGACGACACCTGAGCTGGCACCCCCTCTCCAAACTTCCACGCCACACCAACGGGAGGGCGTTTGGCCACTACGTATGATTTAGCGTGCAACAGGCCCCATACACGGCGAATTTTCAGTGGAATCGGGTCTCGAACCCTCTGGCTCCAAAGCCGAGACCTTACCACTAGGCCACCGCGGCCTCTTTCTCTTTCTAGAGTCTACCGAGTCAAAGCTGGTTTGTTTCATTTCCTCTATATACACCTCTTTATTAATACAAATTCAAATAAATCTGATTAAATTATTAAAACCTCCATCACATGCAATTAGTTCATTCTACAGTGTATTTTCTTGAATCATTTTAAGAAAATTATAACATCATTTCTTACTATAAGCTTGGGCTGTATTATAAAACGCTGTTTGGCCCTAACCAGCCTTGAATTTCAACAATAGGGGCAACAGAGGATTGAAACTCCTCTCCAGTTGTTGAAACTGTTCCAGATCGCCAACCCCTAATATCTTAAGGGGACACATTACCCAAAAAATGGCCAAAACAATAATTTTCATTTTATTGACTTATTTCGTTGCGCTTATCGTTCCACTTCAAAATTTCAAATTTGAACCTTTAATATTTTAGACATTATTTAGATTTTTACATATGAAAAACATTCGCAAATGACAAATTTAAATAGCTTTTTCACCGTGTATGACTTTTCTGCACTATCATGTTTTCAAAATGCTAAGGATTTTTTCATTTTAAGATAGAGCTTTTAATTTTTTTGTACAAGTTTATAGTTAAGATAAAACTGTGCACGCAATAAGCATTAAGTTGCTTAGTTTTTTTCAATTCCTACTATTAGTTCACACTCTCCCTATATATATTTATTTATATATCTTGTTCAAATTTTCAATCGTCAATAAAATACTTTTTATTCATTCACTCAAGTTCAAATACATTTTTTAAACTTGTAGTGGGTGACACTTGATGTTAATACAGTTTTTCAAATATTAATTCATTAATTAAATTGAATTAATTAATTTTAATTTTGTATGGAAGAAAGCATATGTCGCCTTGAGTCGTTTGGTTCGAATTTTTCTCAATAGATGGAGCTAGGTTTGCCAGCTTCTAGACTTAATATCCTTTGTTTTCTGGTATGTTCACGAAGGCGTCATTTTTTCATGTATTTTTGTCAGAGGGTAATGTTGATTACTTTCTTTATCACTTTTAAGCGTGTAGATCGCTGACATGAGTAGGCATTGACTTTAATTTTTTTTATATTACTTGTTTTATATGCAGGATATAAAATGAGGTACTGCTAAATTTCCTAATTTTTCATCCATGTAATTCAGTAAAATATCTATATTTAAGCGAATTTTAGATACATCTTAAAATCCATGCTCAGTTTTGTGTAATATATTTCAGTGAATCTACAAATAAAATTTGAAGCAAAAATATTCATATTTGAAAAAGTGGTAGGGATTTTAAAAAAATTGAATTTTTCTTAAAAAATTTAAATTTCAACTAAACAAGCGGATTAAATAGATTTTTCTCTTCAAGATGACTTGATACGATTGCTGACCCTCAATACTGTCAAGACGTTTTCAATAATGCTTCAAATTAAAAAAAAATGTCGAGAAGGTGTCTCCTTAAAGCAACATTCTTAACCGTAATTCTTGCTTAAAATAATTTTTAAACCATAATGTTTAAGCATTGTCCTTAAAATTACCAGAAAAAAAAATGAAACGATTCATATCACCCTAGTCAAAATCTAATTAATGGTTTCGCTTGATATATGCATATCGCACCGTTTCTGAAAATCAACTTCATAAATTCGAGTTTAACCCTGTCTCCGCATTAAATGACATACCATCGCAGATAATACCGGCGCATCGCACACCGCTTGTAGTAGTTGGAGCAATATCATTTTAAGCACTCCCCCTCACTCTGAGCGAGCATGGGTGCTCATTAACAATTAATATGTGCGTGACAGACTGTACACGTAATTAAAGTTATGAAAACTTAGGCATATTAGTCCTTAATTAAAGTCGGGAGTCTTAGTGTGCCCGTCGAAAGAAAATCCTTTTATTTCCCCGCGAATTCCCTCAACTGTATCTGACGGGATTATTTTGAAGAATATTAAGTTCCGCCGGAGTGGCAGCAGCGAAAATTAAAAGATGGAACTTCTGATGTTTGTTTTCGGAATTTTGTCCTTTGGCAGTATCGGAGTCTCGTGAATCGAAAATTTTCTGGATTGTCCGAGACGCAATATTAATTTCGACTTTCATCAGAATCGGTTTTTTTTTTGCAAGTTCTTAAGAATCAGGCACTTCTTGCTGGAGATTGTTCCTTTCAAAGGTTTTTTTAAAAATTGTTATTTATTTTACATGTTAAATAACCAACAGAAGGTGTAACTTTAAAATATCATATCATAAATGCAAACGATAAAAATATATGATAAAGAAGAACATATTGCGATAGCAGAGGATAAAAAAATAATAACTGTTTTTTTTATAAAGTCTAAAAATAAGTGAGAATGACAATGTTAAAGCTCTTATTTGAAATGACTGCTTAATAAGGTGTTTTAACGGAAAAAGTTTGCTTTATAATTCGATTTAAATCTTTCTGTAATAATATAAATATTTATACAGTACTCTTGAATGCTCAATAAGGTGCTTTGATGGAAAATTTTGCTTTATAATTTTATTTAAATCTCATTGTAATAAAAAAGTACTCTTATGCACATTCTCTTAGCCGTCCATTAATTCTCACAGTTATTTGTTACTTCTGTGACCCTTATTTTCGTGACTTTCATGATCAGTAAGAAACTTTAAGTAATATATATTGCATACCGCGAAATGTATGTTGTAAGTCAAATTTGCAAACCTCGTGTACAAGTTAGAGAATTTTATACATTTTTCTGGAAACGATTTGCTCTCTTGGTCTCAAGCTATTGTCCTTTAAAATCAGGCATATGAATGGGTTACTATGTTAGTCTGCAAAAATAATTAGAATGAATGAAATGTGTGTCTATATTACGTATTGTAATTGTTTTGTATTCATTGTAGCTAATGTTAATATCCCATTCTTTCTAAGAAAACACAATGAACGAGTTAAAAACAAAATTCCTTTTGTTTTTATTGCTCCTTAAAAAATATTACGCATAATTGTTCAGCAATATCGAATTTTTGCTTAAAAACGAGATGAAAATCCTCACCATGTGGTTTGATTTCTTCCATGCAAATCCAATGATACTAAGATGCGTAAAATGGATAATGTTAGTATTTCATTTCCCATGAAATATATAGAAAGATATTTTAGGTGTGACTTCTGTTCTATTTTCCCACTTATTTTAAATTCTTCATCTGTCGAAAACAGATTCATTTCGATTTGAAAAACTATAATTCTTTTATTACTTCAGTTAGAAATATTCTTTACCACATGCAAATAAAAACGGGTTCAATAGCATGTTTCTTAAAATCCTGTCAAGCACGATGGTAGAAGTGTTATTAACTGGATTTTGATCGAATGTAAAAGACTTAAACATTTTTAACCCTTTCGCGTTCATTAGTTTCGCAGTGAAACCACACATTGAGCTTTTTTTTACTGCGCATGGGCGAAACATAGCGTAATTTTTCTTTCATAACTGAAGAGCCAGATATATAGGCCAACTTATATAAAAATTCAAGTTCAAGACCGTTAGTATTCACAAATATATCGGCATTGCAAGCACTAAATTGCTTTTGATCTCTAAGAGAAACAAAATAATAAGGGTTCTTGCAAAAATTGATATTTTTTAAAATTGAATCTTCGAAAGTAATATTGAATTTTATGAAGGCTGAATATCCTGAATGTTCAGGTATACATAAAAATTAAATATATAATTTAAATTGCCTATCGTTAATAACTTATTCGGAGGAAAAATAGCTCGTTACCATTCAATGGTTTCACTGTGAAACCACAAATTTCTTGAAAATAAAAAACTGCTAAATTTTTTTCCTCTACATATTTATGATCAGCTACATTTCTAATACTCACTTTTGAAATAAATTTAGTAATTTTTAAAACGAAACATTTAATGAACTTGAAAGGGTTAAATAAGTAAAGTAAACAGCAAACAATTAATAATAAAACAAATAAACAGCCAAAAAATAATAATAAAGCAAATAACAGAAAAAAATTACTTTCAAATCTGAGGTATCATTGCATAATTTTATGCTTCCTAAATTCTATGAAATTAACAATTCTAATCTAATTTTGCATTTCTGAATTAATCTGCATTGATCTTTGTAATCAACTGTAATTCCAAACAAACAGTTCTTTATCCAATATAAAGACAAATTAAATAAAAACAATTCTGAACAAAACCGATATTTAAAATCGAAAATCATCCTCAGTCTGGCCGCTTAATGGTTCACACACAATAATCCACAAATGATCCTTATTTTTAAAACTATCGAATTAACTTAAACCAATCAAAGAACCATAATCCATTCCGTGACTGGCAGTAAGTTATCAACAAGAAAACACGAACGAACCGATAACCTCTCATCGATTATGCACTACAAAAGACCCTTATTTTTCTATTCTTACCAATCTTCAGAACAGGATACCTCTCTTTGTCAGCAGGATTAAAAATAGTATTCGAATAAGACAGAATGACGTCACACTTGACCACCCACACTAAGTAAGCTTAACATGAATTCCTTTCCCCTTTGTTTCCTATTTTAATCTCCCCTGCGTGCTGCTGAAAGCTGTGAATAAGCTCTTCCAATGGCATTAAACTATTTCGAAATATGGCTGCTGCTATTTCTGTCCGGACTTGTTCGGCCCAGACTGTTTCTGTGCTCTCCATTTCTTTTCGACCCATCGCTCTTCGGCATGTTTTCAGACCAGTGACAGTTGGTTGCCTTGGTAACCAGCTACGAGATTATTTTTATAAAGCCTTCGTCTGTGTATTCATGGTTTGAGTGATGCACCCGATTCGGTTCCACTTTATCTGTCCTTTTCTCTTCCTAGCCCCCCCAACTCCTCCTGCTGCTTCTACAAGTGATAGGCCACGTTTTTCCTGCTGGATTGATAACGTGCTATAGAACTGGTCCCCTGTAAAGCCTAATCTTTTGGTCTTTTGCTTCTTATTTTTTCCTTTATCGTTTGGAAACTTTTTTTTGAAAGGGAGGGAAAGCAGTCTTCGAAGATTTACTCTTTCTGTCTCTTGATCTGCTTCCTATACACCCTTATACCCTTCTCGGAAAGTTCCAGAACATGAACTTAACTTTCGTTCTATGGTAAGGAAGCCGGCTTTCGCAAAGCAAAAGGAAAGGAACTACAGTAAATATATATGAAAGTTTTCGTGCTGTATTTTAAAGATTATTTCTGATAAGAAAAATATTTTAAACATTTTTGGATCTCATTTTTTGATGGAGTTGTCTCAGTGTTCTTACTTGTGTTTACACGAGATTGTCCTGCATTGTACTGCAAGAAATTTTATTCGTTTCAGCTGATACTTCATGATCAGGTGATATTTTTAATACGGCCGAATGTGAAATAAATAAATAAAAATTCTAAAAAACTAACAAACTCGGCGGAATTATTCTTTTTTCAGTGAAATTATTCCTTCTGTTTAAAAAATCAGTCTAATCAGATTTATTAGCCATCGAGCTATAGTTTACTATGATAAAAATTTCAAAACGTTTGCCATAGAACAGAAGAGTAGACAAATTTCCTTCCGGTAAATTAAAATAATATTACTTTCTCGATTTATTCCTTCTATTTAAAAAATCAGTCTAAAAGATTTATTAGTCATCGAGCTATAATTTACTATGATAAAAATTTCAAAAAGTTTGCCATAGAACAGAAGAGTAGACAAATTTCCTGCCGGTAAATTAAAATAATATTACTTTCTCGATTGATTCCTTCTATTTAAAAAATCAGTCTAAAAGATTTATTGAGTCATCGAACTATAATTTACTATGAACAAAAATTTCACAAAGTTTGCCATAGAACAGAAGATAGACAATTTCTTCTAGGTAGAATTAAAATAAAGATTACTTTCTCGTCGATTGTATTCAGCTTCTATTTAAAAAATCAGTCATAAAGATTTATTAGTCGTCGAGCTATAATTTACTATGATGAAAATTTCAAAAAGTTTGCCATAGAACAGAAGAGTAGACAAATTTACTTCCGGTAAATTAAAATAATATTACTTTCTCGATTTATTCCTTCTGTTTAAAAAATCAGTCTAAAAGATTTATTAGTCATCGAGCTATAATTTACTATGATAAAAATTTCAAAAAGTTTGCCATAGAACAGAAGAGTAGACAAATTTCCTTCCGGTAAATTAAAACAATATTACTTTCTCGATTTATTCCTTCTATTCCACATTGAGACTAAATGAAGTTATAAACAAGTTAACCCTTTAAAGGGCTGTTTTTTCTAGTAATGGTATAATAAAATAGCTGAATTAATTTTAAAAATTAATTAATAAGTTAAGACATATGATCTGATATAAGAAATTGGAGCATCTAGGTTTTTATTTCATCGAAAAATTTGTCTAGAACTTAGGCCAACTTTAAAAATTGATGAAGTTGGTGGTAGGTATACTTACCACGGCTTTATAAAGGGTTAAGAAAAGTTCATTAAAATTTCTCTTTACTGTGTGAATTTTTTTAAATGTTTGTTCCCGACAAAGAAAAAAAATGTAAAACCTTTTTCATTTACCACAATAAAAATTTATTTCCAAATGAATTGTTTTACACAGCACTTTTGGAAATATTCTTTTGGATTCCATCTTAGTACTATTAAAATACTTTCGGAAATTTCAGTAGTGCCTGCCAAAAATTTGTATTTATATTCTTCATACAAGAAAGGTAATGGTTTATTTTTATTTATTTGTATAATACGTATGTAATAATAAATCGTATAGTCGAGGTCTTATTGTAAGAAACTCTTATGCTAATAAAAGAGAATTCTAAAAATTATTTCGAACATCGCTTTCTTTTTTTAGTCGATCAATTATATCTTTAAGACGACAAATACTTTTACTGTAGCTGAGTTCTGTATTGTGCTATTTGAAAAAGTGTGCCAAATTGAAAGTTGAATAAATTTTATTCGTTACTCTATCTACAATTTTGGGTTAATTTGTTACTTGCAAGCAATAAAATATCAGTAATTGCATCTTTAAGAAACAACGAATAGTATTCTGAATGATAGATATAATCAGAAAATTAACCCTTTGAACGGCAAAAATATTTCAGCTGAATGCTTTGAAAACGGCCTCTCTGTAGCTAAATGGTGAACGCAAATGTTTCGGAGCCGGTTTTCGAGTAATAAACAGAGAGCAACTTTCTACGCCGGAGCCGGTTTAAGAGTAATAATCGAAGAACGACTTTCTGCGACGGAGCCGGTTTTAGAATAGTCATCAGAGAGCGACTTTCTACGTTCCAGCCGGTTGAAGGGTTAAAAAGCTATGCATCTGTCTGAGTAAACTTTTAATAAATAGATACTTAATCTACTGACTGATTATTCATTTTTGCAATGCTTAATCAGTAGCAGATTTTTCGTAAATTGTTGTTGAATTTTGTTAACTACATGTAAAAAGTTCTCCGTTTTTGTATAAACAGTTGGGTATATTACAACTCGGTAATTATTACCAAGAGCTTCCTGATCAACTTGCGAAAGTATAAAATCATTCAAATCCTCCGTTCCTGGGCTCAAAGAAAATTAAATTTATTTTGTAGTACCGAAATTTTGCGTTAATCAAAAGATAGAATTCTCATAAATGGATAAAATATTGCTAATTCTGTGCTAGTGGATTTCATTTTCATGGACTTATTAAAAGTTGATTAATTTCGAATTCTAAAATAATTGCAAATAAGGATTGGTTTTTATGTACAGAGTGGTTAGGACTAAAGTTCTTCTGTTCACAGTATCTTAGGAGAAAAAATGACCATAAGAACGTCAAATATCAATTATATGCATTTCAGAACCTGGAGAAACAAAAAATGTAAAATAAGGAAACATCTGGTAAAAATTATCATATTTTTACGAAAAACCTCCTAACGTTATAATCATCTATGAAATAAACATTTGGCTGTTTATGATAATTGTTAGTTTTTTTTCCATTTAAAATACTAATAATTCTTAATTAACCAGTAAATCGTGGAAAATTTTTGTTCATTTAACCTCCACACCCCTCAACAAATGATTTATCTTTTGCTACGTTGTTGAATTTAAATATTTAGGTTACGTGATTTATATGGTTGGCTTTGTAAAATAGAACAAAAAGTGTAGAGGAGTTGCCCATCCATTATACCATAATGTCTATGATGTTTTCATATTTCTTTTAACTTAAATTTCAAACCAACAATCCGTTTTAATGTAAAATGTCCGATCCACTAATAACTTTTCATCGCCGTAGACTTTGCATTAGTTAAGAAAAAAGAATATTTTAACAACAAAAATAATATACAGTAAAGCACCGTTTATACGTTTCTCATTTATACGTCGTTTCATCACAGTCCCGATTCATTCGTATGCATTGCAATTCGCTTCTATTATACGTCTTTTCATTTATACGTCATTTTACGTCAATCCCTTGAAATACGTATAAATGGTGCTTTACTGTATAAAATAAGCACCAAGACTACTATTATATTACTAAAAAATCACCCATCATGGATGACGGGTGCAAATTGCCTCTTCGTTCGAGAGATTTCCCGTCAAATTTGACGTGTTTAAATAGACATATATGCGAGAGAAATGTTTAACATTGATTGAAAATAAATAAAGTAAACATGTTTTATGACAGAAAATATTTTTTTT